>CAUYPK010131278.1:0-29097 GCA_963574355.1 Loris lydekkerianus | reverse complement strand
GAATGCCAGTGATGTGTTTGATGTGTAATTGATGGCAAAAGGCTTGAAAGTTTTTGCCAATGTATCCAGGGCTGTTATCAGTTTTAATAATTTTGGGTTTGCCCATAACAGAAAGGCAGGCTAAGACATGTGCTATAACATTTTTTGAAGCTTCTTCAGTTTGTGAAGAGGCAAAAATGAACCACTAAAAGTATCTATAGTAACATGGAGTTATTTAAGAGTGCTGAATTCTAGGATGTGCGTGACATCCATTTGCCAGACTTCATTTGGTATTAATCCCCTGGTATTAACGCCTAAATGAGGGGTGGGGAGAAGTGCCACACAGGCAGGACATTGTTTAACGATTTGACGTGCCTGTTCACGAGTAATTTTATTTTATTTTTTCCCATGCTATAAGCTTTATTATTTTTTTTATTGATTTCTTTTTATTATAGATAAAAATATGCACCATAGATGTGGCCCAACCCGTTACTCTCCCTCCACCCAAACCTCCCCCCACCCTTCCCCTTCCTTGGTCCTTTCTCCATACTTTTGTGGTATACTTGGGTTATAGCCTTCATGTGAAAGCTATAGCTTACCTTCATAGTAGGGCTGAGTACTTTGGATACTTTTTCTTCCATTCCTGGGATACTTTGCTAAGGAGAATATGTTCCACCTCCATCCATGTAAACATGAAAGAGCCAAAGTCTCCATCTTTCTTTAAGGCTGCATAGTATTCCATGGTATACATGTACCACAATATTTCTAAGACAAACAAATGATGAATGTCTGAGGTGACAGATAGCCTGATTATCCTTATTTAATTATTGCCAATTGTATGCCTGTATCAAAACATGACATATACCCTGTAAATATATACAACTATCCTGTACCCATAATAATAAATAAAAATTTAAAAATAGCCAAAAATATATAGATAGAAAAAAGAACTATAGAAAATAAAAAGGATAGAGCATCCGTGAGCTGTGAGGCAAGTTCTGGTTGGTCTGTTATCTGTGGAATTAGAGTTCCCGTGAAGGTGACATAGGGATGGAAGAAAAAAAGTTAAAGAATAATAGCTATTTTTTCTAATTTTATGAAAGCTATAAATCCTGTGATCCAAAATTTTGAACAACCTCTAATACTTTAACAAGAGTAATATAATCAAATTGCATAAGAAGGAACAAAAGAAATCTGAGATGCACCTATTTTGTACAAATGAACAAAGAATAACAGTTCTCCTTGAAACAAATGCAACAGAAAATACAGTGGAGCAATGTCTATAAAGTACTGAGAACAAAAAGGCTATCCTCCCAGAATTCTATGCCCCGTCCAATTATTTTTCAAAAATGAAGAAGAAAGAGTTACCATTTCATACATAAAAATGTTGAAAGAATTTGTTCCCGCAGATTAATGTTAAAGGAAATCATTTAGACTACAAGGAAATGGTATCAAATTAAAATACGGATCTACACAAAGACATGAGGGACATTGAGAATGGGATAAGCCCTTTAGAAGCTAAAACGGAAATCCCAATACAATAGTTAGATACTAAAGAATTAGTCAGATGCCCACAGACAGCGTTTATAATAGAAGGGTGAAGAAATACTGTGATGTTTCCTGCACCCTCTACCGAGTGAGATAAAAATAGTGATCAGAGATGTGACAGGAAGATTTGCTACAGATAGTTTACTTTTGTGTGTGTGTGTGTGGGGGGGGGGTGTTTGCACATTGATGTTCCCACCCCTCCTTTGGTGGGGAAGCTGGAGCGCTTTCTGCTTCATCTCAAGCTTGGGAGTAACGAGACGTCCAGAGCATTGAAGAGACGGTGGCTGAAGTGTAGAGGACTTATTCCTGATTTATACCTTGCAACATTTTAGTTGCCTGTAGCTGCAGAATAGAAATGAATGCATACTTTGTACTGACTTTTCAAGGTCCTCGGAGCACACAACACGTGAATGTTTCCTACAGTAAGTATCAGCTGCAGGAGGAGGGCACCTGTGACTAGATCTTAGCTGCTGTCCAATAGAACAAGGGAGTGGGATGGTGAGACCACAGAGTGAGTATCTGTACGTGGAAGGGAACGCCACGTTCCAGGAAAAGGTATTGCACGCAGCTGCGAAGAGTCAGGCACCTGACCCGGTCAAGAGATTGAAGGAAGGCAGGGCAGCCAGGGGACTCACCAAAGTGTCCCGAGAATCCTCTTCACCATCTGATAAGGCACAAAGTCCCTTAGCCAGTAAGTACACTCCTCTTTCTCTTCTCTCGTCAGCCTTCCTCATCTTCTGAAATTTTGTTAGAACACAAAGCAATAGTTATCAAATAGGGAAGAAGTTGTGTGAGGAGAAAAAGCAAAAGAATTGTATGCCTGTATCATACAATTTTTCCTGCTTCCTGGAAGGCAGGAAGCCACCTGCAAAGGAAAAGGGAAGGTATATCTTTGAAGGAAGATCGTGTGGGATCCCCCAGGTGCCAACACACGCGCTGTTAGAACATTCACACTCACGGATGTGAACTGCATTCTCTACTAAAGAGAAAGCAACTACCAAAACATAGAAACACTATTACAAACATGCTTACCTAAACTTTTTAGAAATGCTTAGGGGCTATGCATTGATTTACTTCTAGTATAGGTACAGAAGAGAAAACAACTAATAATCAGACAGTGAGAAAGATTTCTAACACACATTCCTTTTGGAACTAAAGATAATTTCAAATTAATTCCAAATGCCAAAGTTTTTCTCTGTGGACCACCCTGGGTAGAGGCCTTAGCTTAATGTGGACAAGGCTCTGATACTGACATGTTGTGGACATAAATCTGACCATAGATATGTACTAATCAACCAATTTTTTGTTTTGCCAAATTGTTCCTACTTACCCTAGAGTTCCATTTTATTAAATGTAGGTTCTGCGATTACTATTTCCATCAAAGTAGACTCTTTGTCAACACAGACTTTTTTTTTTTTCTCCTGGTGTTTAAACCCTGGCCACTGACAAACCAGCACAGAGGGGAATCACCCGCAGTTGGTGGAAACAAGCCTCTACCGCCAGCATTTTTCATTTCCTCTCACTGCTCGGTTGAACTGCTTATGTGTCCTGGCTCTGCTGTAAAGAAATTTTGGGCTCCAATCCCAGGATTGATTCCACAGAAACAGGATTGTCAGCTACATAATTCTGTAACATTTTCCTTTCTTTTACATCTATCGAACCTGAAGGGCTTGAAATCTTGGTCTCCGCAAGTTTTTCACTAACAAAAATTTCACAGGATAACCAAAAGAAGCAGAAAAGGTGGCTGAATCAGTTTTTTGCCCACATTTCTAGACATTTTTGTTGAATAGAAAATACATCTGTTTGATGAACCAAAGAGCTGTACTGTGTATTCTATGATACTCTTTTGGTAAATGTTCATGCAGGGTGGAGGTGAAGCGAGGCTCAGGGAAATAATTTACACATGCAGTTTCTACCAAATGGGTCACAAGGTCACTGCTGCAGTGGTTACATCACCCCCTTACAAACTGATGAAGGGGTGTAAAGCGAGAGCTAGAATGAGGACCCCCAAACTAAAGAACAGGCCTAGCTAAAATAATGATAATAAACAAACTTCTGGAAAGAGCAGACTCAGCTAAAATAGTCATAATAATTAGCCACTGTCGCCTAGTGTCTTTGTAATCCTCACTCGCCCGTGTTTGTTTCTCTGCTGCTTTGCTACTCTACAGGGCACAGCTGGCAATTGTAAAGATTTCTTAACTTTTCTCCATAGAAAACATCACCTGTTAGGAACCAGGGGTAGTTTTTGACGCATCTTTCAGGCCTTGCATTCCGGTAATGGACCCATCCAGACCAAGGATCTGACTCAGTTGCTCTGAAACCTTGCGCCCAAGATCCTGCGTTTCAATAACTGACTCACCTGGACAAACTGGTGATGGTTCTGCCCGGAAGCCAGCTACTCAGCAGACCCTGATTGCCTAATCCTCTGCCCACCAAACTGTCTTTAAAAATCCTGTCTCAGCAAATCTCAGGGAAGTGAAATTGAGAAATGTCTCCCGTCTCCTTGCTGAGGGCTCTGAGGAACAAACTCGTTCTCCACTGGAAACCCTGCTGTCCCTGAATACTGGCTTTCTTTGGGGCAGTGGGCAGATGAATCTGGCTGGTCAGCAACATAACCACATTTTCAGAAAAAAGAGAGCAAAAGGGTACTAAATTAAATGCTACACCTTCGTTTTCACTCTAATACTAAAAATATCAGAAAGATTAGAAGTTCGTAAAAATCTCACCAACCTGTTGTGCATTGGGAAAACTGTTATTATTTATTTTAATTTACAAGTATTTCCGATAGCCTCTCAGTGGCTATTGTTCATTGTGCAATATTCTATATTTTTCTGTATTGTTCATGTCTTTGTATCTCCTGCTTTACCCCTCCCCCCTGACTTGCAAGGCTCATAGGAAACGCTCAGTATTTTCTCATTTATTTATTTGTTGCTCTTACTCCGTTTTTAGTGCTTATACAGAAATCCTTTTGCTCTGCTGCGCTCGTATGATTTCATTTTATCCACGGATATGCAAGAATTTTCTTGCTTGCCTCTGACAGACTGGTTTTGAAGGAGACAACCAGGACTAAAATAATAAACTTGCCCTGGGGCTGAGCGGGATTAAAATATATGACCTTGGATTTCTGTCTGCAAATAATTAGCTGAAAGATTTTTGGATAATCCTCTAACCCCTCTGGGTTTCATGTCCTCAATAAACCAGTGATCTCCAGGGTTCTTTCCAATTTTAACCTTCTGAGTTCTATGCTTTTTCTGTCTTCCTACAACCCTTTCCCACCCCTCATAGCCTTGCAGGAGGCTGAGAGAAAGTTTAGATAGGGCCTCTCAGAGTACATGCTCATAACATGGAAAATCCAATTGTTCGGGCCTTTCTAACATTATTTTTAAAACTATAGTTAAGAGGCAGAAGCCCAAGAACAACTTTAATGAGTAGACAGTAAATTAGCATACCTCTAAGCAATGCTCCAATTCAGAAACAACTTTCTCCTCTAAGATTAATTACCACTGATACTATTACCCACTGAAATGTTTTACAAGCCTACAATTCCAAGAGTTTCAAAAAGTATCACACGCTAGCAATCCCTATTGCTGAAAATAGGAATACAACAACTGAATATGATGTCGAGGGGGAGGCTGCCCCTAGGCCAGTTTCATGCAGCCCAGCCTGCACTTCCGCAGGCCATAGAAAGCTGTCCTTGACCTTGGCAGGACTACTTAGGACATCTTTCTATTAGGTTAGGCTTTCTTTTAAAACACTTTGTGACCAGGAAGCCTCTGTTGTCAGCACCAAATGTGTTCCCAGAGTCACCTTTTTTATTGCTTAACATGCACATTTGCACAGCAATTGCCAAAGAAAATTCCTCTTTTCCCTTCTAATTGGATTGAATTGTTCCTAGATCTGTCTTCTAGTCCCAAAAAGCTATAATGAGGGGGTGTAATGCCAAGCTAAAAGGTAGAATTATTCAAAATACTCAGATTAACTCCAATGCTAGAATAGGTGTTCTCCCCTCCCTCCTTCCACCACTTCCATCTTTCCTGGTCTTTGGTAGATTTCTTTGGTTATATTTTTGCTTACAGACATTTAGTTATGTCTTTCACTGTGCCTGGGTATGTGACTCTGTGCATGTGTGGCAATGAATTGTGCTAAAGCACGAGTCAGTAGGAAGCCCTGCTTTGAGAGAGACAGGCTGTAGTTGTTTGTAAGCATTTTAAACCCATCCCTTCGGCCACATGAACCCTGAGTATGGAGAAGAGAAAGGGAGAAAGCTGCCTACAGCAGAATCTGTTCTTGGCGGATTTAAAAAGGCTTTCTCCTGTTGGGCTCTTCCTTTGCCTTTGTGTTCCTTTCCCAATCCGTTAGCTCCCCTTGCTCCCCTCCCGGGCTCCTCCCCTCCCTCCCTCCCTCCCTCCTTTCCTTCCTTCCTTCCTTCCTTCCTTCCTTCCTTCCTTCCTTCCTTCCTTCCTTCCTTCCTTCCTTCCTTCCTCTCCTGGATACTCCCCATCCCTTCTACACATGGGGAAAATTATGAGCACATATACATTAGTGATGCAAGTTCCCTCCACCTAGCGCTGGACACAGACTTCGCTTTCTGGGCTTAAGCAGGCTTGTAAACCAGTTTGATCAGTGTTCCGTCTACGCCACCACTCCCTGGGAAGGGCAGAATGCCCAAAACATGACCACATTTCTACACAATGGCAGTTTTAAAATTAACTTCTGCCCACAGGCCTTTGGCACCAACAGCTGAGATGTATTTAAGACATACACTCGATTTTCCCCAAACCCCCTTCCTGCAGGGAAGGAGAGATGATAAGAAACTACATATAAACCCCCAGACAAGAGCCGAAAGCAGCAACCCACTAGGGGCCCCCTGCACTGTGCCAAAGGCTTTGCTTTCCTTTTTCTCTTATCTGTAATAAAGTCGGTCCTATTGCTTACCTACGGTCCGCGAATTCATCCTTTGATTTCCCGAGACCAAGTGAGAGCACATGCAGTGAGAATAAGATGAGTCCGTCAGGGCCAATGTGACACAGCTGGTCTGGTCAGTTTGGGTCCTAAGTGACCTCTACCTCCTGTCTCCCATTCTCAGTATTGGGTAAATTTAGTTCCCACCCTAAAGATACTCATCTTGAGTAGTTTAGGAGGATTGATTTGGGAGATTAACTTTTGAATTAGAATGTTGTTTTGGATCTTGGGTTATGTTGATTATTGTTGTTTAAGGATAAAGATTAACATGGTTCTCACTTTGAGCATTCATGTGTACAACTGTGCTTTTGGAAATAAAGAACGGAACCGTCTTGGAGAAGATGCTATCACTGCTCTCTAGAACTGCTGGCCTTCTGACAATGTTCGGGGGACCTGTCCCTGTCTCTGCACATGGGCTGACAGTGACAGGAAGCCGGACTCTCTCTCTCTAGCAATACAAATACCCAGCAGAGGAATTCGCTGTCAATATAATTCACTGTCTTCTTTGCCTCTTTGCTCTTTTCTTTGTCCTGACAATAGGGCCCAAGCACTCTCTATGGCAAACATACCTTGCTCTGTAAGTCTGAACCTTGCTCTTATTCTGTAACCTATCATTCCCTTTCTCAAGAACCCTTGTTTCATGCTTTCTGTACTTTGGGGTTTCTAGTCATTTTTTGACCACAGATACTCCAAGGACACTTTCCATGTTTAAACTAACTAAATGCATCCAGAATGCTGAAGTTTCAGTTTCTTTTTTATCTATATTTTTTGAACGATTTTTGGCAGCAGGACGCCTTTCCATCTGCTCTAAGCTCACTCCACATAAGTAGGTATCTATTCTTCAGGCTTATTTTGCCTTTACCTCTATCCCATTTTCTTCAGGATCTTCTTGTTGGCCTCAGCAATCTTACTCTTGGTTCTTGGAGAGCTCTTGGCCAAAGAATGACCAGACCCACCAAAAGCAAAGCAAGTGTAAAATGAAGTTCATTAATGAAGAGAAAGATCAGTTTACAGAGTGAGAGCAAGACACAGGATTGTAGAGGAAGATACATTTGCCACAGACAACAAATAAGCCCTCTTGTTGCAATCAAAAAGGCCTTGGTGATGGCCTGAGGTCTTGCTGGGTAGTGTCTGACTTGGACCCTCCTGTGGTTCAGCTGGCATCCTTGAACCACTTTGATGGACAGCTAGGAGTCACCTGAACTTAGTCTTACCGTGTGGGAGAACCTCCCATGAGCCTCTCTGAAAGCCCATTTGTGGAGTGAACCACAGTGCGGATTTAAGCTAAAGACATGATAATTAGCCTTCGGGTTGTTCTAGGTCACCTTGCAGACCTTATTGTACCTGTGCAATTTGGCCTGAGGCCAAGAAGTCCCCTGTATTCTTTCACAGTCAGAGCACTAAATTCTGACTGGCAGACTGGCAGGGTGTTCCCTCCTCCCCAGGGTGTCAGAATCACTCAGGGCAAGGTCAAGGTGGGGTAACACTAAGTTGAGGTGCCTGCCCTTTGTCCCCCAAGACTGCCAGAGATCCTAACTATCTACCTAACATTCTTACAAGTATCCGCACCATTCACTCATAGACACACACAGATGAAACTTTACCTTTGGTTTTTTGCCTAGTGCCTCATCAGTCCTCTAACCCATGAGAACCCGTTTTGGTTCCTCTTTCAGAAGAAAAGAGAAATCTTAGGTAGTTAGGAACAGCTTTCTGGGAAGGAGGACAAGGTGAGGCCCCCGGGCACCATTTTGGGTGCCACCCACTTCATTCTGTCCTAATTAATTGCTCACACCTGGGGAGTAGGGACTATCCCACCAATCTAACAGTCAGAACTTTTTTATTGTGCCTAATTTACAAATTAAACTTTGTCATAGATATGTATGATTAGCTGTGGGTATAAGGGACAAATTTTCCTTTCCCCAAAAGTTCACTGAAAGATCAACTCACAATTAAGGAAAATTAATAAGAGGAAGAGGCTCATTTACACTGGGCACAGGGAGAATCACAGAATGATTGCCCCATATCTCAGCAGGATCTTCTAGTTCTATACCTGTCTTTTAGAAGGCAGGGGGAGATTAGGAGTATGGATTCCATTTCTGGTGTCTGTTTCAGGAGCAAGAAATGGTTTCTAAGGAAGGATGAATGGATAACTTTGGGAAATGAATGGGGTCTTGGAAGCAGATTGACTTGTAAATTAACCTTAGAGGCAGGTACTATGTTTTAATTAATTAATTAATTTATTTATTTATCATTCGATGGCCCTGGGTAGAGTGTCATGGCATCAGCCTAGCTCACAGAAACCTTATACTATTGGGCTCAAGTGATCTTCTTGCCTCAGCCTCCCGAGCAGTTGAGACTACAGGTGACCACCACCACATCTGGCTAGACTTTCTTTCTTTCTTTCTTTTTTTTTTTCTATTTTTTTAGGGTGACTGCTTGGGTTGTTCTCCAACTCCTGAGCTCAAGGAATCCTCCTGCCTCAGCCTCTCTGAGTGCGAGGATTACAGGCGTGAACTGTCACACTGGGCCTCAGGTATATGTTTTAAATGATTTGGGCCAGGTCTGGTTGCATTCTTGGTTTTCTTCCCTGCAATATTATGAGAAACCAGGAAAGGGAAAGGAATCTTACTGTCCTTTTGATGAGTCCCTTTGGTTATGCAGATAGAAGAAAAGGCCCTTTCAAGGGCCTCATGGTCTCTCAGGCCTTTAATTCAAAATAATATTGTTATTATAGATAATATTTTAATATTCCACTGAAATAGTTCTCTGTTCTGGTCCTTAGGTCTATGTGGCTGTTTTTGTACCAGTAACATGCTGTTTTGGTTACTATATTCTTGTAGTTATCTTGAAGTCTGGTAAAGTGATGCCTCCTACTTTGTTCATATTATGTGAGATTACATTGGCTCTTTGAAGCCTTTACTTGTTCCATAAGAAGCATAGAACTATTTTCTCTATATCTGTGATAAATGACATTGATATTTTAATGGGGATTACACTGAATCTCTAAGTCATTTTTGGTAGGATAGTCATATTGACAATGCTGATTCTGTCAATCCATGAGCATGATATGTTTTTCCATCTACTTGCATCCTCTAGAGTTTCTTTTCTTTTCTTTTCTTTTTTCTTTTTTCTTTTTTTTTTTTTTTTTTTTTTGATACAAAGCCTAAAGCTGTAACCCTGGGTAGAGTGCTGTGGCATCACAGCTCACAGCAACCTCCAATTCCTGGGCTCAAGTGATTCTCCTGCCTCTGCCTCCCAAGTAGCTGGGACTACAGGCGCCTGCCACAACGCCCGGCTATTTTTTGGTTGCAGCCGTCATTGTTGTTTGGCGGGCCCGGGCTGGATTTGAACCTGCCAGCTCAGGTGTATGTGCCTTAGCCACTTGAGCCACAGGCGCCGAGCCTAAAGTTTGTTTTCTCAATATTTCATAGTTCTACGTATAGATATCTGTCACTGTTTTTGTTAGGTATATTCCTAGGTATTTTATTTTCTTTGTTGTTCTTCGACTTGATTCTCAGCTTGACTATTGTAGGCATATTGGAATATGTTCATTGATTTTGTAGCCTGAGACTTTTCTAAATTTATTTATCAATTCCAGGAGTATCGTGGTTGAATCTTTGGGGTTTTCTGGATATAAAATCATATTGTCAGCAAAGTGTGATAGTTTCATCTCTTTCTCTCCATTTGGATACCCTGATTTCCTTCTCTTGCCTGATTGCTCTGGCTAGAACTTCCAGCTGTATGTTGACTAGAAGCAGGCCAGTGCTATGTACTTCATTGCCGAATATCACCACCATCCCGTTGACAGGTGCCAGTTCTAAGCAGGGATGCTTTAAACTCTTCCCCATTCATTATGATGTAAGCTATGAGTTTATTGTATATGGCCTTTATAATTTTCAGGTAGGTCCCATTTATACCAACTGGGACAAGCATTCTTATTGAAAAGATCACATGGACCTTGTTTTTGCATCTATTTATGTGGTGAATTACCTTTATAGGTTTGTATATGTTGTGTCTGAGAAGGAAGAAATGTTCTCCAACTTGTTCTATGAAGCCAATATCACCCTGATGCCAAAGACAGGAAAGGACACAACTCGAAGACAAAACGACAGATCAATATCCCTTTTGAATATAGCTCCAAAAATTCTAAATAAAATATTAGCAAACCAAATTCAGCTGCCCAATGAAAAAAAATATCTTGAAAATGATAATTTTTAAAAAGGTAAAATTTGTTTACTTCTTTTAAATAGTCTACTCATTCTTAAAAACTACCTTTGAAAAGATAATACTTCAATTAGCCGTATGTATTTTGTGCATACTCTAAATGAAATATAACGTCAATATTATCCGATGCCTACTGAAAAGATTAAATACAAACACTTTTGAAAGGTCATCACATACATGAGGTCTGGGAATTAAGTTTGTGAACTCATCCTAGAACGAGTCCTACATACCTCATTGCTGAATTATCACAAGGGTCACCTTTGAAGCGCTCCCCTTGGGAAGCTGTGCATGGATGCCAGAACCTACTCCATCCTTCAAAGCAATTTGGAGCTTTTTTCTGGAGTGACCATCAGAGCTATCATCGCATGAGATCTGACAATTAAATTCACGAGCTTGCCACTGTGCACTATGTTGGTAGTACTGTACAAACAAATCGGTGAGGTTTCATAAGGTGGGTATATTGGTGTCTCACAGCTGTGTTCTGTCTACATTTGGCTGCGTCTTGCTGAGTGACATTCATTGTTGTTGCATGTTTTTGTATGCCATGCAACAGCTCAAATGGTCATTCCAGAAAAATAAATTTCCAGAATTGCTCTGAAGGGTGGACTAGGTGCTGGCTCCAATGCATAGCTTCCCAAGTGCAGGACTTCAAAGGTGACTATAGTGATAGCCAGCAAGGAGATGTGTAGTACTTTTTCTAGGCTGAGTTTGTAATTTTCAGGCTAACATAAGGTACCAAACACTCCGTTATCATCTGTGTCACTCTCTGTCCCTCTGTACTGCTCTCTGGACCACTGGCTAAAGCAATTGTGTTGCTATTGACCATATTGCTAGCATGGAATTAGAAAATATTATACAACAAAACTTGGGTGTTTTTATTCAGAACCCTGAGGCCACTAATTTCATGTCCAACGAACACTTAACCTCTGTCTCTTTATTTTTTCAATGCATTACATTGTATTAGTTTTACCTTCCCACTAGACATCAACCTCCTGCCCTCCTTCTCATGCATATTTTCCTCTCCTCAGCACAACACGTGCTCACGAGTGTTCAGTAAGTGACCCACTCTGTGTATGTGTGTCAACGTGGGGTTAAGTTAGTTAAAGGTTATTATCACACGCTGTATTAGAAAACAAAGACAGCGAAACCTTGATGTAAACTTTCAGTATCAGATTAGAAGTGGATACTTAATGTTCAAAGGCCATTGATGTAATTTTCTTTTTAAAATATTTTCAAAGAACCATGAAAATAAAAAACATTGCCTTTAATTATTTTCTTATTCTAAGAATCAGTCATACTCAAAAATCCTAAAAACATCAATAGCCAGCCAATAACTTTAAGAAGAGAAGACCACAGTCAGCCACCAATAGACAGGTTGAGTGGCTGGTCCTGACTCTCACACACATTGACACCCAAGTCACATCTTCCCCAGAGATTAAGCAGAGAAAATCTAAGCCCTGCCAGGGCATCCTAGATTAGGACCTGAGTTCAGTTTCCTCAGCAAAAACACAGAATACAAAGACTAAAAAATGTCTAAAAATGAAAAGTAGTTAAAAGAAATTAAAATCTAGATGGAAAATTCAGATAGAACTATGTGAAACAAAATTTTCTGCTATGGATTCTTGTTTTGGTTCATCGTAGTACTTGCAAGAAAGTTTAAAGAACGACAGGGGATGATACGTGCAGCGTATGTGTATGTATAAAATTTTTTCTTTCAATAGTAAAGCCATTTCTTATCAAAACAACAGATCAGGAAAACGCAATCATAAGGAATTTGCCTGACATTTTTCCTAGGTCCCTGCAAGAGTGGACCAAAAGGTTTGGAACGTACACTGAAGTTTCACCTTTGGGGACCCTCCAAGTCCTCACCCCATGTGTCTCTTCATTTGGACGGTCCTAGTTTGTACCCTGTATAATAAAACTGTTACTATAAGCATAGCACTTTCCTGAGTTCTGTGAATCATTCTAGTGACGAGAAGCCGTGAATTTGCAGCCAGTCAGTCATAGGTGCGGGTGGCCCAGAGATCCCTGGAGTTTGAAGCTGGTGTCTGAGGGAAAAGAAGCCTTGGGGAAGTCTGTGCCCTCACACTGTGAAGTCCATGCTCACGGCGAGTAGTTATTGCCAGAAATACATTGCAGGGTAGCTAGGCAATTGAGAAAAAAATAATATAAGCTTAGTTATTAATTCCCATTCATAAATATTTTAATTAAGATTTTTTAAAGCATCCACAAAAAGAGAGCATTTTAGCTGGAGCAGCAATTCCATCACCGTCTGCCAAGTCACCCTGTGCCGCTCATGTAACTTCATCGTTTTTGTCTTCTCCTGCCTCCCTCATGAAAATGGAATAAATAACTCAAACAATCTGAATTATACTCATTTTGTGATAAGGTATGCTGATAAAAGTGATAGGGAGCATTGGCCATTTATAATAATAATAAAAAAAATTGTTGTCCTGACCGAAGCCACAGGAAAGAAACAACTTTCTTTAACTCATAATCTTTGATCTTCCCATTCCTTTATTAGAAAAGAGTAATCTCCTATTTGCTTAGATAATCTTCTTCAATGCCTCCCTGATTACATTTAATTTACTCAGTAAACTCAGCCTCCATTTCAAAGTTAACTGAGACTAATTTTGAATAACGGAGCAAATGTGAACATTTCTACATCTGATCTAGGTCACTATCTGTGTGTGTCATTTGCATTGCCTAAAATTGGGGTGTTCAATGCAATTTTTAAAATTCTCATTGACAGTCAAATGAAAGACTAGCATGGTTTTCTGCATTGATTAATAATAATCTAACTGATCAGTAATACAATGTTCTATTTAAACTATAATCTCCTTCAGTTTTCTTTGTAATTATACTTACCTAATTTTCATTTAATCTAATTTAACCATAATAACTAATAGGTGTATATACATCATGTAAAATTCACCTACAAACTTTTGCTTTTCTGAATATAATTATCATTATCATGTTTAGGATCAGAGAGTATCAATAAAGAATTAGGAAAGCTTTTGAAAAATTTGATGGAAAGGAAATTTAAGAAATTACCAGTTGCTGCAAAGCTACGATTACAGATATCACACAGCCAATATCAGCAGATATTTTCCTTTAAGGCTCAGTTTGTAAATCATTTTAATCAGTAACCAAAACCAAGAAATAGACACATATTTATAAGAAGTTGAAATGGTATCTTTACATTTCTCTTTTTTTATATAATGAAAACATTATTAGCCAACTGCCATAAAATAATGCAATTCACATTTACATGAGTACACTCTCCTTATACCAATTACAAGATCAGGTCTTGAAGACCACCTTCAGGGTTGATCATTTTCTGGATTGACTCACAGAAATTATTGAAAGCTATTATACTCATGATTATAGTTTATTACAGGTTAAAATCAGCAACAAGAAAAGAAGCCTGGGACAGAGTTGACAAAAGTTGCATATCCAGAGCTTCCAGCAGGACCCTGGACGCCCTAACTTATCTGGGTGATCATATACAGGGAGTATTGCCAACCAGGGAAGCGCATCTGAGCCTTGAGTCTAGAGTTTTTACTGGGGCTCCAGCTCAAAAATGTAGTGACTGCCCACATACCTCTAATCTCTTGATCAAGCTGACGTCATGTGGTCTAAAGCCCCCACCATAACTCAATCGTCATCTGGTGTTGTCCACAGATCCCAGGTAAATAAACACAAGCTTATCTGTCAGAAAGTATTTAAGATAGCACCTCCTCGGAGCTGAGGCAAAAGCCAAACCTTTCTTTGGATAAGGTTTCTTCCAGTTAGGGACATATTTTTCTCAGATCCCACTATTAATCTTGCCTTGAAAGTTTCATTGGAAATGTTTCTATTTGCCTTTGTAAATGCATCATTTAATTACAAATACATATTTGGAATAAGGAATTTATCAACATTTTCCATATTTCTATTTTTCACATATTCCAAATTAGTGACACCTACATCAATTAAGTTTTGCTAAGCTTTAAAATGGATCGGCATATATACAATTCCAAAGACACCATCAAATAGTGTATCATCAAATAAGTGGCTAGTGAAGAAGCTACAGTTTCACATTTTTTTTTTCATAAAAAAAATATGTTGTGGAGATTGTATGGCACTAATTTATACAGAGATACTGGTGGTTCATTTATTTATTTGTTTATTTTTAGCTTTTTAAAAAACTTTCAGATGACTATGAGGGTACAAATGCTCAGGTTACATTGTTTTCATTTCTTAGGCAAAGTTCAAGTTGTAGCTGACCCTTCACCCAGGGGCTGCGCTGAACACCCTCACATTTCTCATATTAGGTGAGATCCCACCAATCACGACGCTGATGGCTCTTAACAGAGTATTTGCATATATAAAACTATCCCATATGATCCACATTTACCAGGATGGTATTAGTGCTAAAAAATAACATACTTTCTAGCAGCACCTGGGGGGTCAGTGAGTACAGCGCTGGCCCCTTATACTGAGGGTAGTGGGTTCAAACGCGGCCCTGGCCAAACTGCAACAACAAAAAAGAAGCCGGGGGTTGTGGTGGGAGCCTGTAGTCCCAGCTACTTGGGAGGCTGAGGCAAGAGAATCGTCTAAGCCCAAGAGCTGAAGGTTGCTGTGAGCTATGATGCCACAGCACTCTACTGAGGCTGACAAAGTGAGATTAGGTCTCTAAAAAAAAAAAAAAGCATATTTTCCGATATACACACAAACTTGATATCTCAATATACACTAATTCTTTTTTAAAATATTTCATTTCTAGGGTGGCGCCTGTGGCTCAAAGGGGTAGGGGGCCGGCCCCATATGCTGAGGTGGTGGGTTCAAACCCAGCCCCGGCCAGAAACTGAAAAAAAAATTTACATTTCTAGAGAAGAATGCTTTATACATAATTGCCGAATACTCATTTTAAAGCTATGACAGCTGACACCAAAAAATAGTGTGTATATGTATGTGTCTATATGTACACGTGTGTGTGTGTGCGCTAATAGACAATTTATTAAAGTAAATAACACAAATGAAATCAAAACAATTTCCACCCGAAGAAATCAAGGACTAGAGACCTTCGTGCCGCAGATCCTTGAGCAGAATAACCCAGACAGGACGTATCCCTGTCCTCCCAACACTGTGTTCTCCATGCATATTTTGTGAACTAAGTTTTTCACATTCTTCAGAGGTTAGCGCTGCATTACATTTTTGTCTTCTGCTTGATTTAACAGAATGAAATGCCCTAAAGGCATTTATTAAAACCAGAGGAGGAAAAAAATGTGATTACTGTTAACCTCTGCCTATAACTTACAAAGGCTTTCCTAAAACAGGCATCGAAGTGCGCTCCAGTCATAAAGTGAAAGATGAGCTTCCCTGTCACTTTATACTCACTGGTACTTAGCATTTAAATAATAGTGTTAAATAGGGACATGTCAGCTTAACCCATGATGTCCGTGTTCCAGTTTTTCAACTTTTAGCGTCCAAATACATCAATATATATTATAATTACCAAGACTCATAAGGGTTTATTTTTTGGCAACTGCTGAGGGGTTTTTGTTTTGTTTTGTTTTTAAAATGAATGTATCATCAGCTGTGGGTGAAGTGCCGTGGAATGCCAGCTCCCCAAACATCTCCAACACAGACTATAAAGTAGGACCATTCTGAGTTTCCAGCCACCATGATAAAGTACAGTGGACTGACAAAGGTTTCTTACTGCCTCAGAGGGAAAAATGAAGGTCAAAATAATACTGCCAATTTGAAATTTGGTTTCAAAGCCGGGACGTTTAATGTGGAGGAACTGATTAGGATTCTGTAAAGATGACAATATCATAGTTTAAGATGGCTGAAAACAGCAGGGTTAGAATTTTGACACAAATGGTTTGGAGAATGTTAGGGATTAAACTGCAGGAGGCTACCTAGTAAAGAACTAATGGGTCTTTCTGAGAGTTTGCCTAAAGTCTCCTAGAACCGTAATGTTATATGACTGAAGGCAACAAAATAAAAGTCATATTCAGCAGACAGAAAGCTGCCTTGAGGGTGGATGGTTTAGTGAGTTTTCAGTGTCCGGCTAGTTGTTAAAGAAAGTAACAAAAATAATGCACTACAAAGTCCCTGTCTTCAAAGAAGTGTCTCTAAAATGGAATTACAGAAAAAAAAGTATAGCTGGATATAACCAACTTAAACAGGATGGTGCGACAAAGCACCACAGACTGGGTGGCTTATAAATAACAGAAATTTCCCTCTTACGGTTTTGGAGTCCAGAAGGCCAAGGTCAGGGGGCCGGCCCGGTCGAGGTCTGCTGAGACTTTCTCCCGAGTCACAGGCGGCTACCTTTTCTAGCACATCCTCATATGGCAGGAGGCAGAGAGGGAGAAAAAAAGCTCTTTTGTATTTATTTATGTATGTATTTATTTGTTTGTTTTACTATTTATTTATGTAGACAGAGTCTTACTCTGTTGCCCAGGCTAGAGTCCTGCGGCATCAGCCTACCTCACAACAACCACAAACTCCTGGGTTAAAGTCTCAGCCTCCCAAGTAGCTGGGACAAATGCCTGTTGCAATGCATTGCTAAGTTTTATCTATTTTTAGTAAGAGGGGTCTTACTCTTGTTCAGGCTGTTCTTGAACTACTCAGCTCAAGGATCCTCCTGCCTGTGCTTCCCAGAGTGCTGGGATTTCAGGCATGAGCCTCTGCACCCAGGGACTTTGTGTCATTTGTGAGAGCACCAATCCCAGCTTGTGGACTCCACTCTCAGGGCCTAATTACCTCCCAATGTCCCACCTCCTAATACCATCACATTAGGGGTTAGGGTTTTAATCTGAATTTTGAGGGCATGCACTCATTGCATAGAAAAAAGGAACGGAAAAAAGAGAGAGAGGCAGAGACAGAGAAAAATGGGAAGGAGCTTACACAGAGGGAGGGACAGCAGGCCAAAGTTTCAGAAGTTATTAAACAGCCACTGCTATGACAGATGTGAGAAGGGGAGTGAAGTCTGATCAGAGTTTTAGACAGTTTTGCTATGTGTTTTTCATCTCCATATTAACCCTAGGCACTTACAATGGATATAACAAAATAGGTCTTAAAGAAAGACAATTTTCATGCAGTGAACAGGCAAGAGAGATCCCGATCAACTAGTATCAAGCTGGTTAGCAAAGTGAGGTCCTAGTTAAAACAGAACCCAGCACTCTCCAAGTCTTGGGCAAAGAAGAGCTTCTGAAAAGCATTTCTAGATGATAAAGTTCGGGGACTGTACCCTGTGCTGACTGAAAAGAGTAATGACATTTATAATTGGAAAAAGGAAAGCTTCATTGATCACAAACAGGTTTCATTTCACAGTGGACATTCTGGCTGGTGGGGAAACGGGTGTCCCAGCCATAAACCAGGAAGACAACTTCAAGGGCAGGACAGTGGGGACAGGCAGGTGGAAAAATACAAGTATTTAACAAGTTATAGGAGGAATCATGGATATCTATGGAAAGAGAAAGATGCTCAGTGAATTTTATACCTTCCATCCCAGTATGGCTGGGACCTCAGTTTTGTTTTATTTTTTTCTATTTTTTGAGACACAGTCTCACTCACTCACTCACTCACTCACCCCTGAGTAGGGTGCCATGGTGTCATAGCTCACAGCAGACTTAAGTTCTTGGGCTCAAATGATCATCTTGGCTCAGTTTTTCTTTTCTTTTCTTTTCTTTTCTTTTCTTTTCTTTTCTTTTTTTTGGCTGGGGCTGGGTTTGAACCTGCCATCTCTGGTATATGGGGCCAGCGCCCTACTCCTTTGAGCCACAGGCACCGCCCTCAGTTTTTCTATTTTTAATAGAGATGGTGTCTCCTCTTGTTCAGACTGGTCTTGAACTCCTGACCTCAAGCAATCCACCTGCCTCGGCCTCCCAGAGTGCTAAGATTACAGGACTGAGCCACCGCCCCAACCTGGGACCTCAGTTTTAAGGTTTCTCTGGGGTCCCCTTGGCCAGGAAGGTCCATTTGGTCAGTGGAGTGATTTAGGATTTTATTTTTTGTTCACAACTGTTGTGCCAAACACTTAATATTTTTTGTTTCATTTTACTGTTATCAGTGTCGTAAAATGAGTAGTAATATCTTCTTATTGTATAAGAGAAAACTGGACTCCTTAGTCCCTTAGCTGTTACGTCCTGCAGCACCAACTTCTCTCACATGCATGAACTTCTCACAGAGACTAAACTTTGTAATGGGACAGAGATAGGAATGGCAGCCATGCCCCCCCAAGTCTCTGATTCACAATCCTTCACCTTGGAGAATTTGTTGCCTGTCCAAGTCTCACCTTTAACTCCTCTCACTGAAAGTCATGAGAAGAAAACAATCAATAAAAATCTTCAGAATAAGTTCTAGTCTGGATGGGGGAAATCACGTCTAGCATCTGCCTCCAAGTTTGGTCCTAGGGCTCATTCCCCTGTGGGAGCTTCCAGGTAGCTGTTACACCCTGAGTTGGTAGAATAAACTGTAAGGTAACATGCCTCTAGAGCAGTGATTTTCAGCCAGTGTGCCATGAGAGGACCTTAGGTATGCCGCAAATATTTTTAAAGACCATTAATTAAATTATTTTTGAAAGAAGTTAAAAGCACAGTAAGTATATTCTGGCTTTTACTCTTTTTTTTTTTTTTTCTTTTAATAAACGTAATTTAAGCGTGCCATGGATGTTTAACTATAGGTTCAAGTGTGCTGTGAGATAAAAAAGATTAGAAAACACTAATGTAGAACACTGATAATTCATCAAAAATAAAGTAGAAAAGCTCAATGAGAAAGAAAATATAAAAGTCACACCGAACCAAAATTTATTTATTTTTTATTAAATCATAGCTGTGTACATTAATGTGTTTATGGAGTACAATGTGCTGGTTTTAGATACGATTTGAAATACATCAAACTGGTTAACATAGCTTTCACTGCACTTTCTTAATTATTGTGTTAAGACATTAATATTCTACACCTAGTAGATTTGACATTTACCCTTGTAAAATGCACCATAGGTGTGGTCCAACCAATTACCCTTGAAGTCACTTTGTGCCGATACGGAGTTCTAGAAATTGTAAAACCCCATTAGTGACCACAAATCAAAGGATTTGGGGATAAGGTAGAAAAAACACTCAATTTCCATAAGGAAATGCGATTGTTAATAAAACTAACAGAATTATATATATCAGTAGGACTTGTAATATATTCATTATGAGAAAAAATAAAGGTCACACTTTATTAAATTTAGTCATAACCCAATTTGTCATCTCTATAAATGAGTAAATACACAAATTAAATGCATAACATTCACTTCTTATGGAAAAAAATGCATGCTAGACTGATCACTAATGTCTTACAAGTTGCCCCCATGGCCCTGCTTTTTGGAGGTATTATGTAGGAAGAATTTCTTTCATTTAAGGAAAAGAAGACACCATCGTTAAAGCATACAGGATAAAAGAAAAAGGACATTAATTACAGAAGATGTGGGTAGGAATCATTTTACCTAGAATCATGCGGACCTTTGTAAAGATTTTTGAACTTCATTGTAAGTAAGAGCAACAGAAAGACATAGAGTTTTAATCAAAAGAGTAACATTAGGCTCGTGTTTTGAAGACCATTCCAGCTGTTCTATGAGCAGGGAGTCAGAATGAGGTGAAAGGGACAGCGGCTGAGTATAAGAGAAACCATTGGTGTTAGCGGAGAGGAAATCAGGACTGAAAAAGTTAAACAGAAGTTGGAATTCAGTAGATTTTGTGGCTTCAGGGGTGTGCAGGTGAGAGAAATGCTAAGAACGGATTTGGGGCTTTTGGCACAAGCCACGGGGTAGATGGTGTTACAACATGCTGAGTAAGAAAATGCTGACAGAAGGGCATTAGTTCAGCTGTGAGGATGTTGAGTCTGAAGAACTCAAAATACAGAGGTAATGCATTATTTAGGCACCTGCATTACCAATACAGAGGTAATGCAGGTGCCTAAATAAGATCAGACATTGAGAAGGGAGATAGAAGGTAAAACTTGGAAACCATCATCACGTGGACAGAAATGGAACTCACATCAATGGATGCAAGAAACCAAGGAGACAGAATGGAATGAAAAGAAAAGAGAACTAACAAAAACCCTGGGGAAAGCCAACACCTACATTTGGGGTAGAGAAGATTCAAGCAAAGATGATTAGGGAAAAGGATCCAGAGCTGTAATAAGAACACAGGGATTACTGCAGCTGCTTTGTGACGTATACCAGATATTTGTCAGACATTGTTCACATCAGCCAATCAAGATTCAATACAAAAATGAGTGAATAAACACTCATGAGTCTATTCATACTATATAAAAATTAACACTAAGGGCCTTGTCATGAGGCAGATTCACCTTTCAGGCAGTCTAAGTACCTGAACTATCCCCCAAAGCCTGGAGGACAGCAAAGCCCAGGAGAGGTTGACTAACAGACAACACCAGTCAGTAGAACCATGGTAGAAATATGGACCAGTTTCTTACTAAACAAATAAATTTTAATAGCTCAAACAGCATGATATTTGATAATGTTTGTTTAATAAATATATTAAAAGATAACAATGCAGGAAAAAGACACTTTTACTTTTTTTCTTTCCTTTTATTTTAACACCTTAGCTATCAAAGCTAAGAATAATTTGTGTTTTAAAGAAAATTAAAGTTGTAGTATTTATCCATTTCAATTATTTTTCACTGGTAGTTTTATCGATTATCAAAATCGTACATTGAGGATTATAGTGAAATCCCCGAAAAGATGATAAAGCAAAGAAAGCATCAAAGTGCTTCTGAAACTGGGAGCTGCAGAGTCTGAGAGACCAGAATGCTGTCTCTACATGATTAAAGGAGAGAAATCTTTACTTGAGGGTTTAGGGCTGGATGACAAATAATAATGAGTTTTTATCTCAGCTTCTTATCTGTGAATGGGAAGTAATATCACCTACAAGATAGGGCGAGGAGGGTCAAAAGAAATAATGTTGGTAAAATCGCATAGTTAGTCCCATGCTCATAGAAGGCACTCAATAAATACTCCTTGAAAAGTTGAATTCAAGTATGCTTTTTAAAGGTGATTTCATTGGCAAATAAAGAAGACAGTGGATGAAGACTACTGGACTTCTAAAATTCAATCAGGCATCACTGGAGATGTTTGGGGGAACAATCTACCATAGTAGGCAAGAGCCTTCACATGGCATCAGACTGCCAGGATTCAAATCCCAGCCCTGGCAGCCGCCTCTGTGGCACCTGACTAAGAAGATTAGACACTTCCTGCCTCTGCTTTCTTGTTAATAAAATGGTGATAAACATCATCTACGTCATGGGGATCTTATGAGGATTCAATGAGTTAACATATGTAACGTAAATATCTGAATTTCGAGGGGTAAATTTAAACAAATAAGAGTTCTGTTATGCATGTGGAATATGCAATCGCCTTGATCTAGTTGAGATGGTTCTAATCTTGTTCTAAACTAACTGCACATGGGCTGCTTAGAATCCGTTAGGAAGTTTCCCAAGGATGCCTTGAGTTTGATGAAAATGGTTTGATGTTACACACTTTCTGAGAAAGAATTTTTTTTTTACTTAAGCATATGATATATAAGAGTAGAGACATATATATCTTAGTAAGTATTATAAGTTATGAACTGAATCAGATATAAAAATCACTTTACTAAGGAAGAAGGCTGTAATATATAATCCGAGGCCTATACTGAGCTTTAAGAAATCTAGGAACCTTTAAACAATAAACAGATAAATATACAAATAATGTGTCTCCAGAGTCTGTCTTTAGGAAAGGATGTGCTGTGGTGAGTCTGGGTCCCCCGTCAGGCTCTGCCCTGCAGTGCAAGATAGAAATGAAACTGTCAGTTCTACTCTGATAATAGCCCCAGTTATTAAACGTACCCCAAATTATTGCCCTTGCATGCTACTATGCTTGCCTATTAGCTGTTAATTACATTTTGCTTCCCAGGAAGACTTGTTTATAGGCAGTAACTACGCCAGGTCATGAATGTAGTTGTATTTATGATAACAGATGAATAAGTTGGACAATGACTATGTGTGTGTTACAATGCAACCAGAAAAAGTAGAACTATATATAAAGTTTAAAAATCACAAATGCAGGAACTAAGGTCTCCCAAAAAGTGACCATTGCAAGAATCTTAACAAATAACTTTGCTTTTACACTCTAATCCTTAGTTCTCATAATTTATTAATTTATTTGAAGTATGCAACATTTTCAAAGTTAGGGATCACAGACAGAAGCATGTTCTGAGTTGCTGTATTAGTTTGTAAAAGCAACCCAGTTGAAATTGCAGGTAGAAATCATTTTTTGAGGGAAATCTGGAATTCTGCAATAAAAATTAAATCTCTGCTTACATGAGCTCCTCCTGGCAATTTCAAAATATGCTCAAGAACAGAAGATGTCCAGCCAAAATGGAGAGTTTTAAGTCTCTTCCATAATGCATGTTAAAGTTGTAAGACTCCTAAAATAGCAAAGTTCCAGCGGGAAGTTTAATAAAGGCTATTCAAATCTCTATTCCCTATAATCTTCCAAGGATGGGTGCACTTTGCTACTTATGCAGGAGTTATGTTCCAAACCTAACTGTGAATGATGCTTCAAAGTTAGAGCAGACAGCTAAACCAGGCATTGATTTTAATAAGCATACATGGATAATATTTTTAAAGGGAATTTAGTGATGTACAACAGCTTTCTATTTAGTCAGAAAAAATTTAAATGTCTTTGCGTAGTTATTTTAAAAGAACCCCATGAGTTTATTAGACTGACCACGGACCTCGAGCATAGGCTCAAACACGTGCTGTTTTTATCCCGTGTTTTGTCCTCTTAGTTTTACAATAACGCTGGTTGTTTATGCTAATTCTTGCTAAATTTCAATTAGATAATCCATAGTCATATTTGAAAGAAATAATACTTTCTGTAAATCTTCAAATTGTTGTAATTATTGAGAACATTTACTCTATTTTTGCACATTGCATTCTCACATCTTCATTTTTAGAAGAATATTAAGAAGTCTTTGAGACTAATCCCTCCACCCATGACACCATTATAAATAACATACATTTTCCCCTCGCTTTGAATCAAGCATTGAGTGGGAGGTCAGTCCCACATTCCACATAAAATACTCGTTTGTCCTTTGAAGAGTTCAAAAAGGACAAAATCTAACAGCTGTCCCTGGCCAAGGAGAAAATAGGAAATGTTTTGTTACTTGTTCTCACATCACTATCTCTTCACATTGTACATGGATCTCTTGGGCTAAAATGTAAAACTAGAGCATTTTCCAATGCACCCAAAACTTCAGGAAATTTCCGTGGCAACCCTTATCCGAAGAGCCTAGAATAGAATAAGACTTTTCAAATATCTGTACCTTATCTATTTGTCATTTGAATTAATGCAGTTAGTTTTAGCATAAAAGCAAAGTGGTCTGGTTTCTGGGTCAAGATAGTGTATTTGGAAAGCTCTGTCTGCAGAAACTCAGAAATAGCAAATAATAAAAACATATTTAAATACTTTTAAATATCTTGCTGGGCTTGAAAGAAAAAAATAATCTCTGTAGTTTAAGGAGAACAATATCTCCTCTTTTAAGGCGGGAGAGAGAGAGAGTGCAAATGGGAGGGGAGAGGAGAAGGGGAGAAAAGAGCAGGGAGAGTGGAAAATAAAGGGAAAAAATTAAGAGCAAAAGAGAAAAAGAAAGAAGGCAAAACAAAAGTCTGCCTTGCACAGACATTGCCACAGTCCAGGATGCTCAAAGGAAAAATCTCTAAAAGTTAAACTCAAAAATATAATAGTTTATAAGAAGCACTTTCACTCTGGAAGTTGGTATTCACAATCTTCAAATAAGAGGTTTTTCCATCTAAGAAAACAGAAATAAAAGAAATCTGCAAATACTTTTAAAGTGCATGTTTGGAAAATCCTCACAAGTAAAGGTGTAACTAGTAATCACAAAATAAAATGGGAAGTTGTAATATAGGAGCAGTTAATTATTAAATAAATAGAGTCAACTGAAAAGTCTAAACTGGAGACTTTAGAAATGAAAAAAAAAAGTTATTAATATGTTTAAAGGAAACAATAGATAATCCAAATAGAACTGACAAAAACCAAAAAGTAAACTAATGAATATGAAGATAAAACTGATGGAATCTTCAAAGAATAAAGACATCGACGAGGAAAGGGTCGAGATGCAATTTTAGCAATATCTGATTTATTTCTCTTAAAGAGGAACTTTAAGGCTAATGTGGCAAATATTAGTATCTTACAAAATTTTATTATAGTAGCAAGTATACTCAAGAGTATTAGTGTACTTTTCTATTAGCTTAAAATATTTAATAACTATAAATATATATGTGTATATATATTTGAAGAATGAATTAAAAATGATTGAAACTGCTGAGATTCATTGCTATATGATTAGTCAGGGACCCCCAAATATCACTCACTATACATCTTTTCTTTCAGATTTAGTTTTTTTCCATTCTCCAATCTCCTGCCTGGGTTACTTATCTCGCCGCCAGCATATTTGAAGCCAAATACCTGTTTTCAGCATAGTACTTCAACCTCTTCCTCCAGTGTGTCTGATAACTTAGAGTCCAGGGTGCAATTGCTCCAAAACGAAATAGTAAAAAGCCAGTTCTCTTGAGGGCAGGGATAGATAATTACTCTAGGGACTAGAATGGGCATCAGGGGGTTCTAAATAGTCCTTTCAGGCCTTCCCTGCCACTGACAAGCCATTCTTTATTGCATCTTTCCATAGACCTGTTTGCATGAATTTCTGAGTTATTCCAGGGTTTGACAGTTGAGCCAACTTGCACTTGTTTGTTACCCTCTGTGTATTTTTAGAGTTCATCCTCTTCCACTCTGTCATTTACCCCCAACTGTCCACTTCTCATCTTTCCAGGATGAGTTCCTGCCAACACTCACCCACCACGACCTGCCCCTTGCCAGCCATTTCCTTTGCTCTTGAGAATGTTTAGTTCAAAAACTATAATTGTCATTACCTTAGAGGGATTTGCAAGGGACCAGAGATAAATATACCTTCATCATTGTTAACCAAAATTCAATTACTTTTTCATAAAACAATATGTGCCTGTCATGTGTAATATAAAAGCTGTCACATATAGAACCAATGCATGCAAAGTTAAAGGAGTATTTTAAGATAAGTCTAATAATAGGGGGTTATAGCTTCCTAAAAGTTTAAAGACTTGGGCTAAGACTTCCAGCCAAATAATATTTCAGAGTCACAGATCTTAATCTGTTTTAAAATAAAAGAAGTCATTTGCCCCAGTATATACATACTTAAATCTTTCAAGCACTTTAAGAAGTTCTGTTTAAATTCATTTCCTTCATTTCATCATGTGATTTTCTTACATACACTAAACTGGCCATTTTAGTCAGGGACTTCGGGTATCCTTTCAACCACTATTAATAGAACAGGAGATTCAACCTTGCGGCCTGCAGATCTAGTCGGTATGTGACTTGGGTTTGTGCATTTAAAATAAAATGGAACATGTGTGCAGGTGAAGTGTGTCCTGTCCTGTTTGCAAGAGATCTCATGCCCTGGGTGGCCTCAGCCGCCCGTCTGATTTACATACTTATGTCATCTTCCTAGACCCTTTGAGTAATCTACACTCACAATCTCTGTGTGGTATTCTCAGCAAACTCTGCCAGAGCCTTTCAAATAAACTCAGGCCTCAAACGCAATAGAAAAATTGCTAGGTATCTACATCACAAAGAAATCTGAAATGATACCTTCCTTTTACAGACTCTAACAAAATACAAAAGGAAAAGATATATTTACCAAGTCTCACACACACACACACACAAACCTCTGCCTTTTATGAGTACTTTGGACATTTTTGGAGGAACACAGATTTTCTTTGTTCTTAATTCAGATTAGTGGATGAATCAGTTTAGAATATTTACTTATGAGGAAAGTGCTCATAACTTTCGTTTGGGTAGAAGCTTGAAGGTTTCAATCAAAAATTGATGCTTTTCCATTCATGATCAGAACACTTAAGAAAATAGGTATAGAAGGGATATTTCTTAAACTTATAGAGGCCATCTACAGCAAACTCACAGCTAATATCGTATTGAATGGAGTCAAATTGAAATCATTTCCACACAGATCAGAAACCAGACAAGGTTTCCCATTGTCTCCACTGCTTTTCAATATTGAAATGGAAGTCTTAGCCATCACAACGAGGCAAGAAAAGGTGATCAAGGGTATCCATATAGGGTCAGAGGAAATCAAACTTACATTCTTCACAGATGATATGCTGGTATATGTGGAAAACTCCTGGGATTCAACTACAAAACTCTTGGAAGTGATCAAGGAATACAGCAGCATCTCAGGTTACAAAATCAACACTCATAAATCTGTAGCCTTTATATATACCAACAATAGTCAAGATGAAAAAACAGTCAAGGACTCTATTCTGTTCACAGTAGTGCCAAAGAAGATGATATATTTGGGAGTTTACCTAACAAAGGACGTGAAAGATTTGTATGAAGAGAACTATGAAACTCTAAGAAAAGAAATAGCTGAAAATGTTAACAAATGGAAAAACATACTATGCTCATGGCTGGGAAGAATCAACATTGTTAAAATGTCCATAATACCCAAAGCAATATACAATTTTAATGTAATCCCATTAAAGTTCCACTGCCATACTTTAAAGATCTCTAAAACATAATACTTTGTTTTATATGGAATCAGAAAAAACCTTGAGTAGCCAAGATGTTATTCAGAAATAAAAACAAATCAGGAGGAATCACACTACCACATCTCAGATTATACTATAAATCAATAGTGATCAAAACTGCATGGTACTGGCACAAAAACAGAGAGGTAGATGTCTAGAACAGAATAGAGAACCCAGAGATGAACCCAGCCACTTACCGTCATTTTTTCTTCAGTAAGCCAATTAAAACCATTTAGTGGGGGAAAGATTCCCTATTTAACAAATGGTTCTGGTGAACTGGCTGGTGACCTGTAGAAGACTGAAACTGGACCCACACCTTTCACCATTAACTAAGATAGACTCTCACCGGATTAAAAATTTAAACTTAAGACATAAAACTATAAAAATACTAGAAGAAAGTGCAGGGAAAACACTTGAGGAAATTGGCCTGGGAGAATATTTTGTGAAGAGGACACCTCCCCCCCCCCCCTGGAAAATTAAAGCAACACCAAAAATAGATTACTGGGACCTAATCAAACTAAAAACATTCTGCACAGCCAAAAACACAGTAAGTAAGGCAAGCAGACAGCCCTCAGAATGGGAGAAGATATTTGCAGGTTGTATCTCTGACAAAGGTTTAATAACCAGAATCCACAGAGAACTCAAATGTATTAGCAATAAAAAAACAAGTGATCCCATCTCAGTGTGGGCAAGGGACTTAAGAGAAACTTCTCTGAAGAAGACAGGCACATGGCCTACAGACACATGAAAAAATGCTCGTCATCCTTAGTCATTAGAGAAATGCAAATCAAAACCACTTTGAGATATCATCTAACTCCAGTAAGATTAGCCCACATTACAAAATTCCAAAACCAGAGATGTTGGCGTGGATGTGGAGAAAAGAAAACACTTCTACACTGCTGGTGTGAATGCAAACTAATATGTTCCTTTTGGAAAGAGATCACGTAGGGATCTAAAAATAGACCTGCCATCAATTCCTCTATTAGGTATATATTCAGAGGACCAAAAATAACTTTATTTTTTATTTTTTTCATTAAATCATAGCTGTATACATTAACGTAATCATTGGGTACAATGTGCTGGTTTTATATACAATTTGAAATATTTTCATCAAAGTGGTTAACACAGCCTTCATGGCATTTTCTTTGTTATTGTGTTAAGACATTTATATTCTATACTTAGTAAATTTCACATGAACCCTTGTAAGATGCACCATGGGTGTGGCCCCACCAATTACCCTCCCTCCACCCATTCCCCCTCCCTTTTCCCCTTCATCTTGGGCTATAATTGGGTTATAGCTTTATAACAAAGATATTTGCACCAGAATGTTTATTGCAGCTCAATTCCTAATGGCTAAGTAATGGAAGAAACCCAAGTGCCCATTGACCCACGAATGGATTAATAAATTGTGGTATATGAACACCATGGAATATTATGCAGCCTGAAAAAAGATGGAGACTTTACCTCTTTCATGTTTACATGGATGAAGCTGGAACATATTCTTCTTAGTAAAATATCTCAAGAATGGAAGAGTGTTGGAGGATCGATCTATCACTGTCAAAGGAGTGTTAAAATCTCCTACTATTATGGAGCTGGAGGAAATCAAGTTGCTCATGTCTGTTAGAGTTTCTCTTATAAATTGAGGTGCATTCTGGTTTGGTGCACAGACATTAATAATTGAAATCT
>CAUYPK010131277.1:0-13540 GCA_963574355.1 Loris lydekkerianus | reverse complement strand
GACTGTGGAAGTTGGAATTTGATCAAAAATGTTTTGGGTGGGTTTACTTTTGTGGTGGAGAATCATGCTGGTCGTTATGGAGGATAGGTCTGAAAATATCCTGGAGTGCTGGTTTACTTATGGCAAATTTCTTCAACATGTGAATGGCATTGAAGTATTTAATTTCTCCATCATAAATGAAACTCAGTTTAGCTGGGTACAGGATCCTGGGTTGAAAGTTATTTTGTTTTAGGAGATGAAAAGTTGATGACCAGCCTCTTCTAGCTAAAAGGTTACAGCAGAGAGATCTGCAGTTATTCTAATATTCTTGCCCTTGTAGGTGATGGTTTTCTTTCATCTGGCTGCTTTCAGAATTTTCTTCTTCATATTAACTTTAGTGAAATTGATTATGATGTGTTTGTGTTTGGGTTGAGTCATGCTGGAGTTCTGAAACTGTCTGCTATCTGAATTTCAGAATCACTTGGTATGTCTGGAAAGTTCTCCTTCTTAATCTCATGGAGAAGAGACTCTGTGCCTTGTGAAGCCACTTCATCACTTTCTGGTTTTCTTTGTATTATCCTAGAGCTCTCTGAGAGAGTGATCTGTTTTTGCCCTCCTTTTCTCTTCCTCTTTGAGAGTTTGGGAGTGTTCAAAAGCTTTGTCTTCAATGTCAGAAATCTTTTCTTCTGCTTGCTCTATGCTCTACTGTGTTTCTCAGATCTTTAAGGGCTGCAACTTCTTGTCTCAATGTGTCAAAATCTTTGGTCATTTGGTCTTTGAATTCATTGAATTCTTGAGATATCTTTTGGGTTACTGCTTGGAATTCCCTTCTAATTTGATCTTATTTGCTATCCATATTTTGAATTCGATTTCTGACATCTCAGCTATTTGTGCTGTGTCTGCCCCATTGATCCTTCAGGGTGTTGATCTACTCTGATTATTCATATTGCCAGAGTTTTTCTGTTGATTTTGCCTCATGATTATTTTTCACCAGTGCCTCTGGCCATCCTCAGAGTTGGGGAGGTGTCTCTCCAACATTAGACCCCAGCAGGATCACTCTATTGGTGCTGGATCTTTGTAGGGAGTGACCCTGTGTAGTTCCCCTTGGGCTGCCCCAGCCAGGGAGTTTTGGTTGTGGAGGCAGCTTCGGAGTATGATAAACCCCCAGATCCAGCAACAGGGCGGGTGGTGGTACCCACAGTTCTGGGAGTGTCTGGCACCCAGTGACTTTGGCACAGAGAGCCCAAGGCTCCAGCAGTCTCTGGCCAGGAGAAGGCTCCACGCAGAGGCAGGGTGGGCTCCAGAGGGCACACGGCTACCAGGGTCCCTCGCCAAACGAGCAGGCCAGTGTGGAGGCAGGGAGGGTACAGGAGGGAGGATGCAGGGTTGCACGACTCCCGCAGTTCCTGGCAGGGCATGCAGAGGCCCGGTGGGCACGGGTCACAGGTTAGGGGTCATGGCGCAGCTCTTATGGAGGTCCGGGTGGCACCAAGCCCAGGAGTTTGAGGTCGTTAGGAGCTGTGATGCCACGGCACTCTACCCAGGGCAACAGCCCGAGGCTCCAGTGTGCCAAAACCAGTCTCACTCTGCCCCTGAGAGTTAAGGCTGTAAGGCAGCTCAGTCCCTGCCTTTAGGCTGCTCAGTCACTAGGTTACTAGTTCCCGCCCAATCCTTGCTCTGCGACCCTGAGGGCGGAGCTTGCCGGGGCAGTTCTCTCACAATGGCTCCCTGCAGCCCACAGCCAAACACTATTAGCTCTGTCAGGCTCAGTGGCTCAGTATGGGGCCCTAGACAATGCCCAGATTTCTCTGCACTCCTTTTCAAGCTCTCCTCAAGGCAGTTCAACTGAGTGCCAAGTTCAAAAATACCAAAACAGTTCCCAGGAAAGGCCTTTCTGGTTCGTAGTTTGACTGCTGCTTGTACTTACAGCTGCCGGTGGGATTAGGTCGATCGAACACATGCAACCACTTTCCAGTTTTCCACTGTTTTTGTCCTCCTCTTGGGGTCCAGCATTCCCTTGCTGACTCCCATTTCCCAGCTTCTGGGATGTCCCGATGTCATCCCTACAGATCTCCCAGTACCTACAGCTTACAGGGTGACAGAAGACGTTGCAGAGACATATCGGTTATTTCATAATTATTCAAGTGTTAATTCATAAAGAAGATGCAATAGTCCTGAATGCTGTGCAAAAGCAAGAGATTGTGAAAACTTTAGGAAAAATTGACAGGGAAATGAGAGAGACAGACAATTCCACAGTCTTAGTTGGAGATTTTATCGCTTCTGTCTTGGTAATTACTACAAGGACCAAAGAACTAATTTGTAAGGACATAAAACATTATCTCAGCACTTTCAATCAACTTGAGTATTTAGTGCACATTGAACAGCCACCAATGTAGAACAATGATGGATCAAAAAAAGCAAGTTTCTATAAACTCAAAGACTTGAAACATTGAGTGTCCCTCCTCTACCAGCAGGGAGTATCAAAACTCTTTTCCTTTTCTGCTGTGAATTGGAAGAAGATGAGCTCTTGGGCCACACATTAAATACACAAGCATTAAGGAAAGCTGATGACAAAAGAAAAGACCCCTGTAAACTTTTCATGCTATTCCACACCACAGACAAGCAAAGCAGTCCTCGAATAATCTGCATGGGACCTCTGGGTGCAAGTTGGACTTCCCCTGCTAGAAAGTCCTAACGTGGTTGGAAATTAAGCTAAATGCCCCTAAACAATGCATAAGTCAAAGAATAAAGAATAAGGAAAAATAAAAAATTAGATAAACTTAAAAATAATAAAAATTATGAAATATCAAAATTTTAGGATGTTGCTAACGTGGTATTTAGAGATGATTGCTTGTTTAAATATATGTATACATTATACTTCTAAACAAAGGTTTAAAATGAAGGAATTATGTTTTCAACTTGATTAACTAGAAGACCAAACTTAACCAAAAGAAGTAAAATAAAGGAAGTGATTTTAAAATGAGTAATAATCAAAAAACTAGAGAACAGAAACAATAGTGAAAATCCAAGATCAAAGTTTAATTGCTTGAAAAGATTAATAATATTGATAAGCTCCTAGCAACACTCATAAGAAAAAAGGGAGAATATAAATCATTGTGAGGAATTAAAGAAGAAATATTAACTAGAGTGCCTACAGACATTAAAAGAATAAAAAGAGTAATAACTTTTTATCAATGAACTTGGCAAATCGGATAAAATGGAAAAATTATTTGAAAACACAGCCAGCAAAAATGACACAAGCATCAGCATGTGTCCCCAAATTTTAGAGAAATTGAATTCATAATCAAAAAACATCCCAGCAAAGCTAAATATAAGTCCAGATGATTTTGCTATGAATGCTATCTAATGTTCAAAGGAGAAAATAATACCAAAGTTATATTCTGAAAACAATATAAGGGGGGAAAGGATGATAATAAAAAGAAGTAGAAATACTTGTTTTATGAGGCCAACATAACCTTAGCAACAAAACACAACTAACCAAACAAAATTATAAGCCAATATCCCTTATAACATAATTACAAAACATTAGCAAATCAAATATGGCAATATAAATTATATTATGGTGGAGGGCTGCTTACCCCAGGTATCCTAGTAGTTTCATTATTAAAAGAATCAATCAGTGTAACTCAGTACATTAATGAAATCAAGGAGAATAACCATATGATCATTTCAATAAATGCAGAAAAAGCATTAGACAAAATTCAAAATCCTTAGTTAAATGATTTTAAAAAAACTTTCAGCAGGCCAGGCCTGATGGTTCATGCCTGTCATCCAAGCACTATGGGAGGCTGAGGCAGGGGGATTGCTTGAGTTCACGAGTTCGAGACTAGCCTGGGCAAAAGTACTTCTATTTACTAAAAATAGAAAAATTGAGGCAAGAGGATTGCTTCAGCCTGAGTGACAGGTTGCTGTGAACTATGATGCCACGGCACTCTACCCAAGGCAAGAGCTTGAGACTCTGTCTCATTTAAAAAAAAAAAGAAAAAAAACTTTTAGCAAAATAGAAATAGTAGAGAAACTTCAAAATTTGATAAGGGTTCTCTATGAGGAACCTGAAATGTGTTCTTTAATTAGTGGAGAGAGACTGTCTTCTTCCCCTTCTCGGGAACACAAGGATGTCTTCTCCCTCCAGTTCCATTGAATACTCTCCTAGGGAATTAGATGTTGTAGTAAGGAAAAAAAAAATCCATAAAGACTGGGAAAGATGGAGAATATCTGTCCCTATAAACACACAACATGGTCATGAGTATTCTGAAAATTCTCAAAGAAAGAAAAACTACTTGACCTAAATATGTGAAATTAGAAAAGTTACAAAATATAAAGTTACTCCACTAAAGTCAATTGCATTCCATGCATAAGCAATGAAAAAGAGAAAGATAAAAAATGATATATTTACAATTGCATGCCCCCAAATCAAACACCTGAGATAACCTAACAATAGCTCTACAAGACCTCATCGCTGACAAGCGTAATGGAGTCACACGTCACCTCTAATGTGTGAGCTATTGTAAATAAGGCTGTTAAGAGCATTCTTGCTCAAGTCTTTTTGAAAAGATGTATTTTCATTTTTCTTGGGTTGCTGGATTATAAAAGGTATATACAAACTTTATACAAAGCCACCAAAAAGTTCTCCAAAGCACTTATTCTACCAGCAAAAAATGAGAGTCCCAGTTGCCATGTCATCCCTAACACAGGGACTGTGTTGGGCTCTGAGAAGTACACACTGCCCAGGCTGGTCAGCACTTAATGTGCCGAGCACTGTAGGTATCGTGACGCGACAGTGTTGTGCATTAAACACATCTAATCATAGAAAAGATACAACAAAAATACGGCATCACAACCTCATGGACCACCATCCTCTATATGACTCCTCACTGACTGAAATGTTATTTAACATATGACTGAACAGTGTATTGTGATGATAAAAATAAATTCAAAAATTAAAATGCTGATGGGTTGGACAATTAATATTGTTAAAAAGACTATTCTTCTTGAGTCATAGATTATGAACAATTCCAATACAAATATTATAGGTTTTTTGCATAAATTGAAAAGCTGAGGCTATAATTTATATAGAAAAGCAAGCAATCTAAAGCATCTTTAAAAATAAGAACAATATTGAAAGACTTAGATCCTCTGATTCTAGACTTACATAAAGTTATAGCAGTCAGGACAATTGATGTAAGAATAGAATACACATCGATGGAACAAATGAAAAGGTCCAGAAAGAGACTCGTACATTGATTTTTGAGAAAGGCATCAAGTCAGTTCAATAGAGAAAAGAAAGTGTTTGCAGCAATTAGTGCTGACCCAGCGAGGTGGCTGCATGGGGAGAAGATGAATGCTTGATCTCCCCTTGCTCCATTCCAACGTAATAATATGATAATGATAGATAATAGATCTAAATGTAAAAGCTATAACCACGAAGCTTCTGGATGAAAATGCAGAATCTAGTCACAAGAGTTTTTAGACAGAATGTGCAATAAAGAAATACAATTTTCTTTTCTTGTTGGGTCTTTTCCTGGTTTGGGGATCAGTGTGATGTTTGCTTCATAGAACGTGTTGGGTAGTCTTCCTTCTTTTTGTACATTTTGGAACAGGTTGAGTAATGTAGGTACTAGTTCTTCTTTAAAGGTTTGGTAGAATTCTGACGTGAAGCCATCTGATCCTGGGCTTTTCTTTTTTGGGAGATTTTGTATGGTTAATGCTATTTCAGAACTTGATATTGGCCTGTTCAACATTTCCACTTGATTGTAGATGAGTCTTGGAAGGTGAGGTGCTTCCAAGTATTACTCAATTTCCTTCAGATGTTCATATTTCTGAGAATAAAGTTTCTTTTAATATTCATTAAGAATTTTTTGAATTTCTGAGGAGTCTGTTGTTATTTTGTCTTTGTTATTTCTGATTGATGAGATTAGAGATTTTACTCTTTTTTTCCTGGTTAGGTTAGCCAAAAGTTTATCTATTTTATTGACCTTTTCAAAAATCCAAATTTTTGATTGAATTGATCTGTTGTATAATTCTTTTGCTTTCAATTTCATGTAATTCTGCTCTAATTTTGGTTATTTATTTTCTTCTACTGGGTTTGGGGTTGGAATGTTCTTCCTTTTCCAGTTGCTTGAGATGTCTCATTAAGTTGTTAACTTCCTCTCTTTCTGTTCTCTTGAGGAAGGCTTGCAGTGCTATAAATTTCTTTCTTAGGACTGCCTTTGCAGTATCCCAGAGGTTCTGATAATTTGTGCCTTTATTGTCATTTTGTTCCAAAAATTTGGCAATTTTCTTCTTAGTCTCATCTCTGATGCAGCTATCATTCAGCATAAGGTTATTTAACTTCCATGTTTTTGTATGAGTATGCAGATTCCTGTTGTTACTCAGTTCAATTTTTATTCCATGGTGGTTCAAGAAGATACAAGGAATAATTTCTATTCCTTTGAATTTACTGAGGTTAGACTTGTGACCTAAGATGTGATCGAGTTTGGAGTATGTTCCGTGGGCTGATGAGAAGTATGTATATTCAGTTTAGTTGGGATGAAATGTTCTGTAGGTGTCTGCTAAATCTAAATGTTGGATGGTTAAGTTTAAATCTAAAATATCTTTGCTCAGTCTTATTGGAGGATCTATCCAACACTGCCAAATGAGTGTTGAATTCTCCGACTATTATGGAGTTGGAGGAAATCAAGTTGCTTATATCTGGTAGAGGTTCTCTTAAAAATTTAGGTGCATTCTGGTAGGGTGCATAAATATTAATAATTGAAATCTCATCATATTGAGTATTACCATTAACGAATATGAAGTGACCATTCTCATCCTTCCTTACTTTGTTGGTTTAAAGCCTATTGTGTCTGCAAATAGAATTACAACACCTGCTTTTTCTGATTACCATTTGCCTGAAATATGGACGACCATCTTTTAACCCTGAGTCTATATTTATCTTTTAAGGTATGGTTTGAGTCTTGTATGCAGCAAATATCTGGCCTGAGTTTTTATATCCAGTCAGATAACATGTGCCTCTTTATGGGACAGTTTTAGCCGTTCATATTAATGGAGAATATTGATAAGTCTGGTAAAATTTTGGGTATCGAGTTTTTCAAAATTCCAGTGGTCATTTTTAATCCTTTCCGCACCTGAGAAGATGCCTGACCTCCTCTGGTTGCCCAGCAAGACAGAGGGTGTGGCTTCGGAATATCTTGAAGTGACCCCTGTTTTTGCCACAAACGGCTGCCACTCTGTGCCTCAGGCCATCGCTGCTCCAGCAGCATGCTTCCCTCTCAGCCAACCATCCTCTCCTCACTTCCGTGCCACAGAATCAGCACTGACCAGCTGCAGTCTAGGCCCTCTGCACACCCCTCAAGAATCACCCAAGAATCTGGACTCCTGGGGGACAGGCCTTCAGACCTCAGAGTGAGAGTGGAGGGGAGTGCTGGGAGCTCAGAATTGCAGGTAGAGAATATATACAGTTTTATACAGTTTTATACCTGTCAGGAGAATGCCATTGCACCCTAGTAGGGGAGGTAGATCCAGTTTTTGAGGGTCTGTCCCGTGGAGTGTAGTGGGAGGACCTTTGAACTCTGCTCGTTTGTTTATGGGGCACTCCGAGCCGTTATCATGGGGGAGGGGACTCCTGTCCACTTGATGATGGATTTTGTACCTTTTGTTTGTATCCTTGGGGTCGCAGCTCGCCTCAGCAGGTTGATTTGCATTCTTCAACCACCTCTCTTGGTGCAGCTCTGATCCACCAGGTTACTTGCCAAATTTCTGTCCTTTAACTCTCCTTCTGTACAGGAGCTTCTGTGGAAAGCTGGCCTCAGTCAGCCATCTTGTCTCCAACCCACCCCCTACCCCTCCGCCCCAAGAAAACTTGATTTTCCATACAAGATTCCATAGCATAAATTATAGGAGAGAATTGCCATTAGATTTTAGAAAAAAATATAAACATCAATAATGTCAATAATAATAGTGAAACCCCCTAAATGTTAGGGAGAACTGACTGGCAGCTGAGTGATCAGGAAGGAAAGGACTGAAATTTTAATTGGAATAGAATGGGAGCTCTAAATTAGGTATAGGACATGCAAAGAGAACTGTTTCTTTGTGAAACCCTCATGGGTTAAGTTGGAGATTAATGGCCTATGGAAACAATGTGTTAAATTAATCATCAATGACCATGTATTTTTCAATGAATTGGGGAGCTGGCATAGTTAGTGGAATAGCTCAAGCTCAAGCAAGCCTGATGTTTGGAATTTAAACTAAGTAAAAATTTCATATATATAGCCCAAATAATGAGCAATCTGTCTGATTTTTATAATAGCTGATACACTCACCACTAACTGACATACTTATGTTTAGGTTGGAAAATGTGACTGTATCTCAGAGTATCTCAGCAGAAGTACTTTATAATAGATATAGGCAAGTATTTCTTGTTATAATAGTGTTTGTTATATAAAAATTGGAAGCCAGCTTAGTTTCCAACAGGAGGATACTGTTTAAAGACAATGACTAAGGAAATAGTGTCTAGCAAAAAAATCTTGTTATATATTTTTATATTTAATGACATAAAAACATATTTGTGACAGTTGAGAGAAGGCATAAAACATTGCTGATTGCACATATATTGCATGTTGTTGAAAAATGTTTACACTTGTGCATAGAGAAAGAATTGATAGGATGTACAACATTTGAGTATATTTACATTTGGTTAGTAAGATAACATGCATTCTTCATTTTTTCTTCTCTTTGTATTTTTAAACTATCATAAACATACTTCCTTGTATCTTCTTAATTTATGTTTTCCATTTGCCCTTCATTTCTTGGCTTTGCTTTTTCTCTTTTCATGCCTTCTAACAGATTGCTTGAATTGTGTTCTGTGCCTTTTCATTTCTTTTAGAGCATAGGAGGTCATGCATTCCTTTTCTGGTCTGTAATGCAAACCTTAACTTTTCAATGCAATGCTTAATTTTATTTTTATTTTTTTATAAAAGTCTTGAATTAAATCATTATGTCTGTGAAAGAAGACTTTAGTACGCTTTTACTTTCCACTACAACTTACTGTCTTCATTCATTTATGGTATTGTTATCAAAAATTGTCCAGCTTGTGTTTAAACATTCATATAAATAAACGTTACTGTTATTGTTTTTGTAGTTAATGCTTACTTACTACCATGCTTAGCATATTTTACTTATTTCATTGTTCTCCATTGCTGTTTGCTCCCTTTTCTCTTTGTCACGACATATCATTTATTGATTCCCTCAGTGAGAGTCTAGGGGTAGTAAACTGCTTTTAATTTGTTACCATTTCATGAATGATGCTCTCGTTTGGGTTTATAGCATAGACTTATTCTCTTCTGTATGGTTTCCTTTGCTTTGTCCCTAAGTCACAGGGGCACAATGGATTTCTAGAGGCAGCCTGGGAGATTGACTAGTACCACTTTCACCCTGTTAACCGGTGAAGCTTTGAGGGGAGACTGACTACTTCCCTCTCAGTAGGACAGGATGTTACAACTCCAGCCGTCTCATCCCAACCCGGTCTCCCTTCAGACCTGGATGGCTTCAGCCTCTCAGCACTGTGTTTTCACTGGGTTCCAGCTCTCTACATTTGTCTTATTTATGCTTTGTAGTACAGCTGTTTATTTTTTGAAGTCAATATTGTATTGTGTTTAGAGGAAGAATTATATAGATAGATAGATAGATAGATTTTTTAAATCTTAACAGGAACCTGTATATTATTTTTTAAAAAGAAATTTTAAAAAATTAACCAGGGGAGGAATAAACAAACTAGCTGTACTGTAGTACTGTAGGCATACTGTAAACCAGAGAAAGTTCTGGACTTTGGTGTGATTTGATTGGAAATTCAAGTTAGGTAGAACATAGTCTGGTCTGGAAAATGACTGGTTATGATTTGTTTTGTTTAATCCCTAAATATCTTTTAAAAGTGTATCTAATGAACAAAGGACAAATAAATAGAAGAAAAATTGACATGTAGAAATAATCTTGACATGTAGAAACAATGAGGTGAAACCACACGTTTCTTTGTAGCATTTAATTACTTTGCTTGTACGTCATATAAATAATCCTGAAATTTTGTTCCAATGCGTGCTTTCTTTAGTAACTTGTTTGAATTCTTGTTATATTTTGCCTAATGTTGTATTTAAACTTCTTTGATTTGTTGTTATTATTGTTTTCCAGTAGAAAAGTAGCTTACGCCCATGGTGGAAAGTTAGGCACTTAGGGATCAGGACAGGATAATAAAGAATAATTATTCCATTAGCATTACTTGAATTGTAGCTCTGTAAAGGCAAATAAATATATTTCTTTAATAGCTTTTGAACTTAAAAAATAAGATTTAAAACAACATAACAAAGGAAAAAAGGTAACCAGGATACCATTTGAAATTACTTCCAGGTTAAAGTAGTGTGGCTACTTAAGCTAAAGAAATTAGAAACAAATTTTAGAAATGCAAAAAATTCTGCAAAAAACCTATAAATGATGGATAATAATCACATTTTAAAAAGACATACCTAAGTTTGTATTAAAGAGGGATCTCCAAGTGAGAGAAATAAAACAAGAAAACCACAGTCATGAGTATATCGTGTAATACTTCACTGACATCTCTGAATGAACCAAAACTTGTAATGTGTGGAGGCCTGGTTTTTAAACCATGCAGGGCCATGAGAATGTTGCTTTCCTAAAAGGCAAGAAACTGCAACTGGCATCTTTGCACAATGCCAGGACCCTCACACTGCTTCCTCTGCCATGATGCGGGGAGAAATAGAAATCCTCACACAGCTCAGATACGTGAGTAACCTTGTTTCTGTCTCAACTCTGGGTGAAAAAACAGTAAGTCTCTTGTAAAAGAAATTGAAATCTCATCTTATGCTGTAGGTGGGTTTTGTAGACTGAATTTATTTTTCCTACGTTGTAATATAATCCCCCCAAAAGAAATTAACATTAAATTGGATCCTTGATCAGTGATACCTCATTCTATAATAACTTTCCTATCCAGCTTTAAGCTCAAAACTTTCCCTGTTCCCCTAGAATCAATTATTTAAGGTACAAAGAAGAGTCAAACTCTTAGAAATGGTGATCAGAGAGCCAAAATGTTGGCTTTGCAAATTTTTTGTTTACTTTTCCATTTTCTTTATTCATTTCATTTCTTTCTTACATATACATCTATACACTCAGAAGATCATGTAATAGTAATACATGTATTAATTCATCTAATTTTAAATTTCAGAATATTATGGGGATACAAAGGTCTTGGTTGTATAAATTGCTCTTGGACACTTTGAGTCAAAGTCACCAGTGTGCCAGTCACCCAGATAATGTACGCTGTACCCGTTAGGTGTGAACTTACCCATCCCCCCATGTGCTCGACATCCCATGAGTGTATTTCCGCATATTCGCAGAAGCGTTGACCGATTACTTCCATTTGACAGTTTGTACATGTGATGTTTGTCTTTCCATTCTTGTTATACTTCACTTAGAGGAATGGTCTCCAGTTCCATCCAGGTGAGTGCCTGTTTGTCTTTTACAGAGAAGCCCAGTAATGGCTAAAACATGTGTGCCCACCTGTGCCTGAAATGGTCACCTTCCAATTATCCTTTAAATATCTCATCAGCATAAAAAGGGCTCAGTATCAAATTATGCTGCTTTGCTGTGTCTCCGATATAGGGAACATGTAGATCAGTCAGAGGGTGTAAATTGGAGACACATTCTGTAGTGGGTGAGTCAGTTTTATAAATTAAATGCTGTACAAACTCACCTTTTCTCTTCCTCTTGATCTCCCTTTCTTGCCCCAAAGTCTTCTTCCCTAAACTCCTAAACATATTCTGTCCAGAAAGTTCCGTACTCGATCCTGGATCCCGTCACTATCTGACACTGTCTGACCTTGTGGCATATTTGTTACTCTGACCCCCTTTATTCCACACTCAGTACTTGTTTTAATTTCCCCATGTGATTGGGTCAGGGTCCAGAAGCCCCAAGGCTCCCTGCCTTAAAAGACAACACAGATCAAAGGTAGTTGTACTGACAAGTTCTCCTTGAAGATCCTTTCAAACCTGTTTGTCCTTGAACAACTGTACAACTGTAAAAGAATAGAAGGTGACATTTATATTATACATGATATCAATAATACCTGTATTTTTAAGTTCACTTGAATTTCAGAGTGACTTGGGATCCAGACCCTCTTGACAGCATCAAATATTTTAAGTCTTTTTACCTTCTAAACTTTCTCAGCCTAGACATTTTATAGCCAGAGTTGCTTCTAGAGTCCAAAGCACCCTTATAGGAAACTGATAAATCCTGATAAAGGGTAAGTTGGAAGCTTACAGCTCAGGAAATTACAAGTGCAAAAGAAGCTCTTGATCCTGGAAGAAGATTGAACTAAAATATATTAATTCCCCAAATCCTAATATTTTATTCATCCTCATGTCTTCAAAACTAACCTTGTCTTTTTTCATTCATGCTATTTCTCTACGGTTGTATTTTGATTATTGATTAATTCTGTGTTTAGATATATACAATATGAATTTCATGGAATATGTCAGTAGGACTTTTTTATTGCAGCTTAAAATTTTTCAATATGGTTGCTTCAGTGTGATTGCATGCAATTAAACAAATGGAAGACTTTGTCACAGAAACGTATCCAGGTGGGTCTGAAAGGAGATAGCTAGGCTGATATTTTGTGGGAGCAGAATCACAGATATCCTGTGACAGAGCAGGACACGAAACAGTGCTTGTTATTAAAGAAATTACTGACAGGAACAGCGTGAATTTATAAAATGGAATCCAATATAAATTAAATGCTGTACAAACATCAACTCTGAATTTATAAAATGGAATCCAATCTTTCTCTCCCTTTCTTGTCCCTTTGGATATCTTAACAAATTGGAATAAACAGGCTCAACAATGCAAGCATTTCTCCAACTAGTATTTCTGCAAAGCAATAATGGGTTTAATAAGTGTTGCCAGAAATAAGTGTTTATGCTCAAATAAGTTTGGCCAGTCCTTAACGCAGGGCTTCATACATTGTTAATTGTTCTAGGAATGAGTAGAACACGCAGCACGTCCTGATTGTATTTGATTAGGGGCCCTTCCATGTTCCTAAAATCTCCATGAACTGATGTTCTGCAGTCAAATATGGCAAAACTGTATTAGAGTAAAAAGCTTCTGCACAAACAAGAACACAGTAAGTAAAGCAAGCAGACAGCCCTCAGAATGGGAGAAGATATTTGCAGGTTATGGCTCCAACAAAGGTTTCATACCCACAATCCACAGAGAACTCAAACGTGTAAGCAAGAAAAGAACAAGTGATCCCATCCCAGGCTGGGGTAGGGACTTGAAGAGAAACTTCTTTGTAGAAGACAGGCGCACGGCCTACAGACGTATGAAAAAAAATGCTCATCATTTTAATCATCAGAGAAATGCAAATCAAAACTACTTTGACTCCAGTGAGACTAGCCTATATCACAAAATCCCAAGACCAGAGATGTTGGTGTGGATGAGGAGAAAAGAGAACACTTTTACACTGCTGATGGGAATGCAAATT
>CAUYPK010131275.1:0-10072 GCA_963574355.1 Loris lydekkerianus | reverse complement strand
AAGGAAAAATTATGTTACATTTTTTAAATTTCCTGTTAAGTTCTCCTCCATAATTTTTATGTTCTTGTCAGGAAAAAAGTAAAACATGTTTAATTTTATTTGATTTTGACATTGCTTTCAATAAGCAAATGTTAAATGTGTTAAGACTTAAGTTGTTGTACTAGTGTTGTAATTTTCCAAGTTAACAGTGTCCCTAAAGGCCACTTCCTCATTTTTTTTTCCCAGTAAATGAGGCAAGCAATTCTAAGATCTTCCACAAACATCTAGCCATCTAAAATGGAGAGATGAATTGTTCTGCCTATACAAACAAGCTAGCTGTTAGAGGGTGGTTGGGGTACGCTACTCTTAGGATTTCAGGGTGTCTTCAAACTGAAATCTCAATGTTCTCAGTATGAAAAGCCTGAGATCAGATGCCTATGTAAGGAAAGTACTATTCATTCACCCAGTAAACCCAAAAAACAAATGGATAATGCTGGCCATATTTTGCCTTTCTGACATTTCCTTGGGAATCTTCAAGAACCTCCCCTTTCCCCTCCCCCAGTAAGACCATTTAAGTGTGTGTTAAACAACTACAGAATACTAAATAAAAAGTTTGGCCAAAACCAAAAAAAAAACAAAAAAAAAAAAAACAAAAAAAAAACACCCAAAACCAACACTGCTATGAATAATTTTATGTCAGTACCATTTCACACGTGGTCTGGTGGATGTATTCCTAGAAGTGGAATTGTTGCAGCTGGCTGTGTGAATTAATGGTTCTTATGGCAGATGGGGCTTTTTTCAGGAGAAACTCCATCTAAATGACCAGAGACAGTACAGACATCGTGACTTGCCTGTAGCTGCTGCAGGATCTACTAGGGCACAAAGACTTTCTGGCATTGAGGAGATGTGATTTTTTCTCTAATAGCCCAAGGCAGGACAGTGAGGGACAGTCTGAAAAGGGCCAGAGAGTGAGGGGTCTCAGGGGGAATTGGCTCAGAAAGGTGCACTGTTGAGCTCTTAAGGGTGAAAACCAGAGAGTCATTTTCACGTGTAAAATGGAATTTATCCAGCTATTGGTATAGCATGAGAATTGGGCTACTTGCTGCTGAAACTTACCCATCAAGAAACTTCCCAGAGTTTTTAAGAAGAGTAGATCAGGTCCTGGCCCTGAATCCTGGCTCTTGCAAGTTTTTTTATTTTTATTTTTATTATTATATATAAAAATTTTATTACATATATTATATATATATTTATTATATATATTTATTTTTATTATATATATATTTTATTATGTATATATATTTATATATACATGGGTTCATTAGGTTTCCACTTTTGCCTTACAGAATTAAAGAGGCTTAAAATTTAATAACAATAACAATGTTTAAGATAAGGACTAGAAATAAAAACCTGGTAAAGAACGAAAGACAAGAAATACATTCAGAAAAGAAATTAGACAATTGCTGCATGGAAATATTAAGCAATAATAATAATAATAATGCAAAGAAAGTAACAAACTCATCGTCAGATAAGAGTATGTCTATTATAGAATGCTTTGACTCTGAGGTTCAGCATGGAGTCATCAGTTAACTTCTTCTTATTTTTTTTTCCCTAAGTCTCAAAAAAAGACAATATTTATAAATAAAAGTAAAAGATAATTTCAAAAAAACAGATCATGCCAAATCTTATAGACAACAGAAAAAAAGAAATAGTTTTAAAGTTTTAAAACATCTTTTCACTCAGAAATAATCTCCAGCTCAGACTTTTTGCCAAGTTAGACTAGCTTTTTACCTAAACCAGAAGTAAAGAAACTTTTCAGTGTTCAAGATCAGGAAGCACATTACTTTAGCTCCGCTAGGTGCAGTTCTCCAAAACGTCCAAAGGATGGCACTAGACACAAATGATTCCACCTGGCTTTTTGGCCATGGCTGCAGCTCCAAAGACGGATCCTGCTCCAGCTCCCTAGCCTTTTCCTAAGCTTCTGAAGCACATAATCCTTAGCAGAACATGATGTTAATGAGGAAGGTAAAAATGGGAAAGGAAATAGAATGAAAGCAAGCCAATGAACAGAACAATATTGAGTGAAGAAATAAAATGATTCTGCCCATGGGTCACGGGGCCTGCTGGCCTTGACTGCTATGAGCTGCTGTTAGTGTGGCTTGCTTTCCCTGTCCCCAGCTTAGTCCAGAAGATTCTTGTTCAGGCATATTGGGTGGAGGGGTAGGTAGTGGCAGCATTAATTTCCATTCTGGATTTAAGAGAGACTTTGCGGAGTCCTTGGCCCTGGAAGCATCTTTGTTAGGGGTTTCCCCGTACCCTCTGCAGGTCTAGCCTGGTGGCTGTGGCCCTGGCCTGTCTGTTGCATCCTGTGTCCTGTCCACCTATCTGTGTGTTGCCCTCAGGGATCCTTTCCCATCTTCTCAAAGAGACTTCAGCCATGCAGGCAGAGGGTGGCCACTCCCGGGTAATTCCTGACAAGAGTCAGGGCTAGGAAATTCCCACTGTATTGGGATCCTCACACCTCAGCTATGAGGGGGACAGCATCCCTGAGACTGTCATAGCATTGGCACTTCATAAGTATATGTTGAGTAAACCAATAGCAAGGGGGGTTACAGGGACGGGTGCTGAGGGGAGGGGAGGGGAGGCCTGGGCCAGCTGCTCTCATTCCCTCCTGACCACCAGGGCTTGGAGAAAATTACCTGCCTGGGAGCCTCCTGGAGATTTCTGACACTAGCTGCCAGGCACTCTTCTCAGTGCTCTCTTTGCTTTCTTCCTTTCTTTTCTTTCCTCCCTTTCCCCCCAAGGAGGCCCTGCAAAGGGTGCAAAGACCATTACCGCTGGGCCTGATGCAGAGCTTTGTTCTTTTAACCTCATGGATCTGTGGGGCTGTATCTGGAGGAGACCTCTTAGCTGGAGGTTACTTTATGGAAGCCTGTGTGACCAGGGTGATGGGGAATGCTTCCTGGCTAGAGACAACTGGCAAGGGCAGAAGTCTAAAAACTCTGCCAATGGGAGACTGGTGTCTTCCTGTCCCACTGGGGTATTTACCCTGAAGAAGAGAGAACACTTTCTTCTCCTAAGGAAGGGGATACTATGGAGAGATTTCAGGCTTAGACAAATGTCAGGGGGTGGTGGAACTTGTTGGAGGCTGTGGCCTCCTTCACCTCCAAAAGACTGGTCCTTGTGACCTCACACCACACTGCTGCATGTTTACTGCAATTGACTGATTATGTCTCAAGTCTGGGCTGCTTCTGATTCTGCTCAGCACTGTGTGAGTGGCTTCTGATGCAGGGAGAAGGGCTGAGTGACACTGACACTCAGGTTATGATATTCCAACACCCTAGTGTTCTGTACAGAAGGTGAAGGGCCATCCATATTAATAAGACTCAGGTCGTCCTTTAGCTTGACACAGAAAGAGGAGAGGAGTATAAAATATAGAGAAGGAAGAGGCAGAGTCATAGAATGAATGAAAATCGTTACCTATTTGGTGAACCTTGTTTCCAGAACTGGGCAACCTGCGGAGGAATGAACTGGAGAAATGCACAAAGCTTGGCTTTCAAAGAACAGATATTTCCCTGAGGCAAAGAAAGGGGCAAAAAAGGGCAGAGCTGCTCTGTAAAGCAATTCTTTTCTTATTTTTTGCAGATGCCTGGAATATTAACCAAAGCGATGAGAAAATAGCCCAGCTTCACACACAGCTTTCCTAGCAGGCCAACCATGTTCCTGTGACACAACTAAGTGGCACAGACATCTGGCAGATGGGTCAAAGACAGGGAGAACGCTGGAACCCCTTTTCTCTCTGTGTTAAAGCAGGTAGCAGCTGTCATTTACAGGCCATTTAGCAAGTGCCAGTTTCTGTGCTAAGATTCATACAGAGATGTCTTTTTGAGAGAGCCATCACCTCTGTGAGCTGGGTTCCACTGTGATCCCCACATCACAGACAAGGCACTGAGGCTCTGTGAGGTACTGCAACTTGCTGGCATTCCTCAGGGGAACACGGGCCTGATTGGAAAACAGGAGTCAGCTCCAGAAGTCTGATATTGCTTTTATTGCTAGTGAGATGATATCTTAGTGAGATGTAGGTCTGAGCATCCAGAGAAATTTTGGGAAAGAAAGTCAGAGACGTCGTCCTGCAGGCTCTCTCCGCCCTCACTGTGTTCCCTGGTGCCTCTGTTCTTCCTCTTTGCCATTTGATGGCTCTGCCTTGGCTCCTGTGAAAGCCTGGCCGCCATGGGGGAGACGCACGATCGAGGATTCCTCAGAAACATTCTCCGGCAAGAGAGAGGTTTTTGCGGACAAAGGAAACTAGAAAATTAGACCACTTTTTGGCCTCTCTGAAGGGCGTGGAGGCTCAGCTTTCAGAGATGCAGGGCTGGGAGCGCAGAGACCACGCCGGCAGCTGCTGCCTCCTTCTGTTTCCTCTTCCTTAAAAGCCTGGAGGGGAAGAGGACGCGGGTGCCCGCCCCCTGCCAGTTCACCACCGCCTCTGCTCAGGGTTCTGAGTGTCCCAAGACGGTGCACAGGGACGGGTGCCCCAGGGTTACCGTCCAGGAAGGTTGTGCCCCCTGAAAGGAGCCGAAGCGAGGCGGCAGGGAACCAGCCAAGTTGGCACCTTCAGCTTCTCAAACCTAAGAAGGGTTCCGAGCGGAGAGCTGGGAAAGCACTTTGTCATGTGACTCTTCTGCTGCAACCGATTGGTCCAGGGGCAGGACCATGACCAATCAGATTCTTCCTCTCAGCTTGCCTTGGAACTCAGACTTGGGGAGAGATGTAGCCAGGTGTCTCTGCCAGAGGTCCTGACTCCAAAAGGGCTGCGGTGGCCCTGATGGCCAGGTGGGCCAGTTGGACGCGGAAGAAAGGAGATGAGAGGTGAGGAGCTTGAACCCTGCTAGTCAGAGGAGAGAGTGAAAGCCTGAAAAGCACGTGAAGGCTAGAGAGACACGCTGTGCGAGCGGGTGGTTTTCTAAGCCACAACCCTTGGTAGTGGCCGTGGGGGGCCTAGTCCAACCTGTGTGCTCCTCCCAGGGCCTTTCTAACTCTGGGCCTGGCCATGTGGCTTCTTGCTGGATGGAGGTGCAGCCAGACCCTAAACTTGCTGGGTGGGGAAGCTGCCCTGGCCCCGCTGTAGACCTGTCTGCCTTGCCACAGAGTTTTGCTTTCTAGATGGCCCCACCGCTTCCCTTGCTGATGGAGCGAGATGCTAGCTGTCCTTGCAACCATCTGACCCTATTGTCTCTGTCTTAGTTTGATGGAACCAAGGCTCAGAGACTAGCCCACATCATTGGTTCCCCACTGACGCCTTTTCTTCATGGAAGGTGAGACATTCCTTGAGGAGAGTGTCCTGGAGGGGCATTGCTCTTCTCCCCCCAACCCCCGTGTGTGGACGGAACTTCCTGTGGGGAATCCTTCCCTGCACATGCTCTGGGCACCGGCATCAGAGCTCAAATGGTGTGGGAAGCAGAGAGAGGGTCTGAGTTGGCACTTCTAGATTGTTTGGGCTCTCATGTGGTGTGGCTGCGACCCCATGTTCCTGGATTCCTCTGGAAAGCGCACCTGAGTGGGGGGCAGTGGAAATGCCTGGGATAGGGGTGAAGGTCTGGTGTCTGCCTCTGTCTCCAGGGCTGCAGAGGACTTGCAGATCACAGTCTGCTGTGATGGGCTTTCAGGCTCTGCTCCTGTCTTTTCAGTAGCCTCAGTTTACTCCAGCCATGACAAGTTTGCTTGCCAATATTTTTGGGACAGCCTCCCAGCTCCCATTCTGGACCCAAATTACAGATTAACAAGAAAATCCCCTATCCCCTTCTGCAGGCCAGTTGTGGTTTCTGCAGTCGGGAATTCAGCCTCTGGCACTGTCTCCAGGGACCCCTGGGAGGAGGGCACAATTGTTTTCCACAACATTAACCTGCAAGAAGCAGGGATACTTCTTACCAACCTGCTATGGATTGACCATGAATTTATTTAAGCCCTCACTGAACCTATTTATGTTTCATTAAACTCTTTTATTGATCCTCTTAATTTTCTCTTTGCTGATTTACACTGGGCCTTGACTTTACACCCCTCTCCCTGGTGCTCAGTTTCAAGGTTTCCAATGTGTGTCTGTACCCCAAGCCCTGGGGAAGGGCCAGAGCCTGCAGAGCAGGCCTTCAGCACTCTCCTGTTGCCTTAGTACCCTCCAACTTCCTACTGCTCCTCCAGAACACACAGGTCCGTCAGACCTGCCCCTTCCCTGCCTCCATTCTCCCTTTGCCTTTTAAATGCTTAGCCCCAGCTAGTGAATCTTTGGTGGTGAAATCTCAGGTGGCCATTATCTAGTGGTGGCAATATTTGGGGGCAGGAAGACTTTAAACTCCACTTTGTATGTGGCCATGTATTTGGTTTTAGGCAGAAATAATGTTCATTAAAGCCATAATCACTGGGAGGGCTGGGAGGCGGGCAGTTTGCAGAATGACTGCTGGACCAGCTCAAGGAATTTACAGAAGATCTAGTTCAATCCATTCTCCCTCACTCCCCCAAATTGGATTCCATTTACAACTGGGTCTTAGAGGAAGAAAAAGAAGCCTCGGTATGCGGCTGTAGTGGGCAGAAAGGAAAGGGGTGCTGACCCCCTGACTCTGGTCATGTGGTAGATGTTTTTATCTGTCTTTTCATTAGACCAGAACATTGTTCTCCTGGTCCTGCTCCTCTGGGATGATTTTCTCTCCTCCTTGGAATGTTTAGAAATGGGGCTTCTAACAAGGGGAGAAATTAAAAAAAAAATAGTTGATTAAAAAATATATATGTTTTTATTGATTTATCTAGAATCTCTATGCAATTGTGGTGGAAGTGTTTTGTGTTAGCTTATTTTGCCATTTTGCTAGAACCAGAAACCTCTGCTTCTATTTTCCTAAGAAAAGAAATGTACAAACTGCTCAGTAAGAAAATTCTTTTTTATGAGACAGAGTCTCACTTTGTCACCTTTTGCAGAGTCCTGGGGCGTCTTAGCTGACAGCAACCTCAAACTCTTGTGATTTTCTTGCCTCAACTTCCTGAGTAGCTGGGACTATAGGTGCCTGTCTGGCTATTTTTATTTTTATTTATTTATTTTATTTTTTGTAGAGACAGAGTCTCATTTTATCACCCTCGGTAGAGTGCTGTGGTATCATAGCTCACAGCAACCTCCAACTCCTGGGCTTAGGTGAATCTCTTGCTTCAGCCTCCCGAGTAGCTGGTACTACAGGCGCCCACCACAATGCCCAGCTATTTTTTTGTTGCAGTTTGAACTGGGCTGGGTTTGAACCTGCCACCTTGGTATATGGGGCAGGTGCCCTACCCACTGAGTCACAGGTGCTGCCCTGCCCAGCTATTTTTAGAGAAAAGGTCTCGCTCTGGCTTAGGCTGGTCTTGAATCCATGAGCTTGGGCAATCCACCCACCTTGGCCTCCCAGAGTGCTCGGATTACAGGTGTGAGCTACCTTGCTTGGCCCAATAAGAAAATTCTTAATACAACCTATGTTACCTTTTTTCTTACTCTCTCAAAGCTACATAATTCAAACTGAAAAATACAAGAGCCTCTGCCGGGAGATGGGCTGATCCTTTGTCAGGAGCTAAGAGGTTCCTTTGTCAGGAGCTAAGAGGTTCCTTTGACTCTCCTCTGCCTTTGGCAGTTCCAGCCCAGTGGACTTGCTTCCAGGGGCCTCAACGTCTTGTCTGCTGTGTGGCTTCTCTCTCTGAGACCCTGATCCTTGCTTCCTGACCATGAATGTCCTCCTGTGGCCACTTACAGTGTGTAGCCTGTGCTTCACGCTCACACCTCCTAGGGCTTCTCTGGAAATCACAGGCATTATGGATAACAATTTTTTGGCAGATGGTAGGAGAGTGTCTTATGGGAACCTTTTTGTCATTTGTACCAAGTTCCCATTTGTACCACGTTGGGATAGTGTTGGGGCTGCTCAAATATTTCCTGAAGTATGATCTTTATTGACTCCTATGGAGGTTTGTCCTTCCAGAAATGCTTTGTAAATTGCTCCTATTTGGTAGCAGCAGTGGTAGCAGCAACAACAAACATTTAATGAACTCCTAATACCCATTCTTATTAATTGTTAACATTTACTAACATTTATACTGCCTGCCATGGACCAGGTATTGTGCTAGATCAGCGGTTCTCAACCTGTGGGTCACAACATCAGGAAGGTTGAGAACCACTGTGCTAGATGCTTTTAAAATACAACTTTAACTTACTTCAACCTCATTCTGCCACTGGGGGCCCAGGCTTGCTCAGGTGTAGCAACTTGCCAGGAGTCACAGAGTGCAGCGGATGGAACTGAGAGCCAGCGCTGAGCAAACCTGAAGTTCTCTTCCTGCTGTCCCGCATCCCTCCAGAGTCAGAGATGGGGAAGCTCATAGTCCTGTGGGACACGTTGGAAGCAACCGTTCCCATATAATAAGCTAATGGCTATGTTGGGCCTTCGGAGTCTGTGGGCTGAGGGTGGTTAGGGGAGGCTTCCCAGAGGGAGGAACATACATCCTTTAACCTGGGTGTAGTTTCTGCTCTTTTTCATCACTTTATGGCCCTACACGTGTGCCTGCAGCTACTGTCTTTGTTCCTGGGTGTGGTCAGGCATTACATTCTAACAATTGGCTGGAAGAGTGAACTCTTAACACATCCAAGCTGAAAAACAAGCTCTCCATTAGATAGAAAATGGGTCTGTGGTAATACACCTTTTGAATAATTCTGTTCAGCTGCCTTTGGGAGCCAGTACTCGTGGTTTTATACCGGCCTGTTTCATGCCCACTCTCAGATGGGCTGCCTCTGCCTTTTGGGCTGGCTTTGGATACACCTACAAGTGCCAAGGTTTCCTAGTTAAGAAAATAGTAGCTTGCTTTCTCTGAGGCCCAGAGCAGTTAAAATCTTTTTTTAAATGGAGATTCATCAGCTTTCAATTATAGAAAATGAATTTTTTTGGTCCCAGTGTCTTATAGCATTACATTTCAAATACTTGTAAACAAAATGAAATAACTACAGGATACCCTGCTTCCCATTCGGTTCTTACCATCAGTGGGACACTGAAAATGTCTGAAAGAAAAAGAGTTGGCTGTCCCTAAACCCTGGAAAGCACCAAGAGCAAGGAGCAGTGTGGCTCAATGGCATGGGCTTGGATCTCTCCTTCCATCTGCCTCACCCAATCTAACAGTGGATTACCCACTATCTTATACCGTTCTTTTGCTTCAGAATGAATTTTGTCTCCCTGGCAAAAAGCCTGTGAGATTCTAGACTACAAAGGCTGAGTCAGCACTGACAGAGAGGACACTTCTAGAGCTACGTGACTCAGTTGGCAGAGGCATTCAGCACCCAGAACCCAGACTACCACCACTCTTCCTGACACGTGTTCCATTGCACAGGGGACACCCATGGATGCTGCACCATGTATTTGCTGCCTGTTGGGGTTCTTGGCTCCCTTCTCCTGTCCCCTGGGATATCCCGATGCATCACCAGTTGGGGAAACTGCCCATGGCCTGGGTGACGTTCCCACCTCCATCTAAGACTCACCCCTCCGGACAGATGCACATTTTTTTTTTTTTAAATTAATTAATTAATTATTATTTTTTTTTTATTGTGGAGAAGGGGCAGGGAAAGAAGGCAGGGGAAGAGGTGCGTGACAGGGTCGGGCCAGTGGCATGGTACCACATTGGCTGTATCTAGGTAGAGGCAGTTTCAGGCAAGGCCTTGCTGAGTTGTTGCTACGCAGAAGTAGCTCGATGGATCTACTTCTAGTCAGGCTCGGGAAGTTGCACTACGCCTCAAGCACATGGGAGGGCCCAACAATTCCCTCTTTTGTTTTTTGTATGGCGGAAAAACATAGCCCCTGTCTTAGGTTGCCTGCTCTTGCAGTTTCAGTCTTACCTGTCATGGGGATACAAACATCAATGGTTTGCTCCCTGTCTTAGGTTGACTGAATGCAGAATGATCTTACCCGTCTTTGGGTACTATGAATGTAATCCACCGTGCAGCCTCTCCTTATCCTGTCTTAGGTTGTCCCCACTTTGGGAATCTTACCCGTCATTGGTGCTATGGAGGGCGGTGAAGAATAATAGTTAGATTCTTGGTTAATGAGCC
>CAUYPK010131273.1:0-37538 GCA_963574355.1 Loris lydekkerianus | reverse complement strand
TTGATGAATATGGCATGAAAAGATGAAATGTATATATTTTTTTGAAGCAGAATCTTGTCAACCTGGGTAGAGTGCCATGGCATCATCAAGGCTCACAGCAACCTCAAACTCTTGGGCTCAAGTGATCCTCTTGCAATTTTTAGCTATATAGTCCTACCGTGATCCAGTAATCGACATAATACAGTTATGTATTAGTAGTAGTGCTCTGTGAATGGTAAGTGCTACAGTAGTAATTGTTTTATTCTAAGCTGTTTCATCAGTTCCCAGGGAAATGCTTGTCTTGGGAGAAAGATTAACTTTGAGGTTATGTGTGAAACATTTCCCCCCTTCTGGCTTTATTGGAAGACCTAAAGGATCCTCAAGTGTTTAGCTCTAGAAGGGACCTGGACTTGTTGTTGAAGTGCTTCAGTTCCTCCTTCCCAATGCCGTGTTGCTGGTGTATTTGGTCAGAGTCCTGGGATTAGAGGGAAAGAGAGGAGGTAGATACCAAGGCCAAGTCCTTACTATAGGAGAGTTATCTTTTGACCTATTTTTTATTCCCAGTAGCTCATATTTATTAGCAACTATGTGTTGCGTTGCTTACTGTGCCAAAATCTAAGCTAAATCTAAGCTCTCAGAATAGAGCGTTATATTTTGAGCTACATGCTACTATTACCCTTTATAGATAAGACACTGATGCTTACAGAGGTTAGATATATTGGTCAAGTTAACGAGAGGTGGACTCAGGACTTCAATTTCAGCATCTGTGGCTCTTAAGACTGCCCTGGGATACAGGCAGTTCCTGAGTTGAAATATCCAACTTACGTACAACTTGCACTTATGAATGGAGGCTGTTATAGTAAGTCCCCAAGTTACAAACATCTACCTGATGTACAACTTATAAATAGAGTCTATTGCAGGTAATAAGTAAATGAACCTGTACCTTTACCTACATACAAAACAAGAACAAACCTACAGAGCCTGTCTGTTCATAACCCAGGGGCTACCTGTAATCCCTTAACTTCAGTTCTCTCTGCTCATTCATTTGTTCAGTGGACCCACACAGTTGGCTCTGGAGCTCTAGGGTTGAATATGAAATGGTCCATGCTCTTGAGTAGCTCATGACCTTGGAAGAGGTACTGGGAGAGAGAGTCCATGTCTAGGGCTGAGCAAATCCAGCGAAGAGGCATCAAACCTTAGAAGGGGCAGTTTAGAGAAGTTTCTGGAAAGAAGAGTCCACGTAAGGTCTGAAGGACAAGTAGGAGTTAACTGGAAAAATCAGAAAGTAGGGCCTCTCAGAAACAATGCCCCTTAGAGGCTTAGAGGTTAGAAATGGCATGGTTGTTCCATCATTAACAGGAAATAGAAAAAAGAAACAGCACAGTGGATTCCTGCCATCTTCAGGGGATTGGTACATAAACGAACCATTACATATGGGACAATAGGTATGCATTTCAGTTTAGCTTTGTGTTTTAGAGCAAAGTCTCAACCTCTTCAAGCCTCAATTTCATCATCTCTAAAATGGGGATAAATAATATACTTATCTCAAGAGGACTGTTAAAGGGTTTATGATATAATGAACTGAAACTATTTAGCATGATGCTTGACCTATAATTCATGCTCAGTGTATTGAAGTTTTAAGTTGTTGATTACTATCACGCTCCTCCTCTTCATTATTTAGGCCTTAAAGGAGCTTTCTCATACCACCTTATGTCATCTTTAGATGCATGCTTAGCCACACCATAAACTAGGGACAATTCTGATGTCTTTGAATGCTATGGTGGAAGGATAGAGAGAATTTCATATTTTGAGAAGTAGCAAGCTCATTTTGATGAAATGTATTGCAGCATAGCACAGAGGTCAAGAGCCTGTTCTGATACCCATGTTTGTGATGGGAAAAGGCAGTAATAGTGTCTGTGAGCAGTGTGGCTCACACCTGTAATCCTAGCACTCTGGGAGGCTGACATGGGGGGATTGCTTGAGCTTATGAATTCAAGACCAGCCTGAGCAAGAGCGAGACCCTGTCTCTAAGAAAATAGCTGGGTGTTGTGGCAGACGCATGTAATCACAGCTACTCGGAGGATGAGGCAAGAGAATCACTTGAGCTCAAGAGTTCAAGGTTGCAGTGAGCAGCTGTGATGCCAGGACACTCTACCAAGGATGACAAAGTGAGACTCTGTCTCAAAAAAAAAGGCAATAATACTACTTTGTGTCACTTTTGCAAAAATCTTTTTAAGCTGTCAGAAGAACAACCAAACAAATGGGAAAAAAACAACAACAAAAAAAAAAACAACAAAACACCTCTTTCCAGAGAAGGCCATTTACCCTCTTAGATCCTGAAGAACTCATCCTGGTTAGAGTAAGAGCTTCCTGAAGGCAAGAGCCAGATTATACCCCCCTTAGAGCTGTAGCATTTGACACCTTTTAGTTGCTCAGTGAAAATTAGTTGGACGAGTGAAAGTGAATGATGTTCCTGAATGTTCTGGTATTTGGCATTTTAAAAAAGGGCAGATGTTGTTAAAAAAAAAAAAAAAAAGCTGAGAACTATGACAGTGCATTTTTTGGTTCCTTCTACGTGATTTTTATGTGCTTAGTAATGGTATTGCTTCGTTTAGATCAGTGGTTCACAACCTTCTTAATGCCGTGGCCCTTTAATACAGTTCCTGTGGGTCATGACCCCCAGGTTGAAAACTGCTGGTTTAGAAGCTTTAGTGATTGTGATTCTTTTGTGTGCTGTATAGAGAGTTCTGGAAATTATTAAAACATTTTGTGGTAGGTGGGCTTTGTGAGAACAGCACACTAGATCTGGCTTACACAGTCTTATCCTACGGTGGGCTCGCATAATGCCTGACACATACTAGGTACTTGATAAATGTGTGCAGTAATGAATTTCTATTAAAAATGGTCATTGTTCTGAAATACAATCTTAGTACCTTTATACCATAAGTAAAGGATTGCCCGTGGTCAGTACAAAACACAGCTGCTGCTGTCTAGTGGAGATGGTGTGCTGCTCACAAGGTCGGCTTATGTGCTTTTTGTGTGGGACGCTCACTTTCTCCCTGTGCCAATCACTGTTGTCACATTTCAGAGGTGAGGCATTTGGGCTGAATGGGTCCAGTGTTTCAGGGCAGGGACTGTGGATCTCAGCTGTGCTCTGTTCCTGTTAATACACGTATGCCTGCAATATTGGAGGTCTGTTGTATATCATCTGTAGAATAAACATCCTGAAAATCTTTGCCCTCACCCTCTCTCGGACACAGCCATTTATGTTACCCCTGGCCTGAGATCACCAAGTTGAAAGCATCTATCTCCTCTTCCCTGACACCTTAGGGAAGGGCCTTTTGGACCCAGCCAGCATATCTTTAAAGTCACTGTATAACATGTTATTTCTCAACAAGATGTTTTTCATATGCTGTTTGAAACGTGTAAGCTGGTAAAGCATTTGTCCCTGTGGCTCTTCTAATTACTTGGACTTAACAGTTTTTGATTCGCCTTCTTTAATTCTAGTCTGGATAGTTTTTGAGACCTCACGGGATGTTCCTTGCCTCATTCTCCTTCCTTTCTTTCGTTTACTCTCCGTCTCTCTCCTTCTCCTGTGCCTTCTTTAGTTACATGTGAACTACCCATGAATTGGCGACTTTAGGATGTGTCTTGAAAAACAGGTGTATTTTACTTGAATTTTTTTTAATATAGAATTGGATTAAGAGGGGCAAGGACAGCATGATTTGTGTTCATTTCTGCACTTACCTGGGAAATTTTAAAATGTGTAGGTGTTTTTTCCTGGTATTATTATTCTTTTGGTAGAATGAGGGGAAAAAAAGATGCTTTGGAGAGTTTGACCCAAGTGCATACATTAATATGAACCAGTAGAAGCTGGTGCTTCTGGGTGACGTTGGGCCAGCTTTTCCAGACTTATAGAGAATTGCAAAAGTTAACATTGGTGATATGCCATGTAAACATTTGAGAACTTCTGCATGTTTTGATTTATTTTTTTCAACACCACAGTATCAAGATTTGGCCTTTGACATTATTGTTCACTACTTGGGGTATGGGGAGGTTGTTTTTGTCTTTCAAACAGAAGAGGAACAATGCCAGTAAATGGGTGTGTATTGAGTAAATGCTGTGCTCACACGTGTGTTGAGTAAAGACTCTGGTTCCTGGGCTTCCACTCCCTCCCGTGTCAGCTTTTTTTCCTTTTAGTTCTGGGCCCTGTGTGGTCTCACAACTTTGTTCTTATTGTCCCAACTCTAGGTACTCCAAAGAGTCTATTTCTTTATGTGGTGACTAGTTGTATACATTTAACACTGTCAGCAGGTCATGAGCTCTGAGTTAATAACAAAGGCTCATACTTGAAGATATTATGGAAGATGAGAGACCATGTGGCCTGCTGGGGACAGCACGAGGGCCATCACTGATTAGTGTATCTTAGGCATATACTTAAACTCTGTAAGCTTTAATTGACTCATTGGGAACATGGGGATAATGTCTACTATAGGGTTGGTGATGCGTTAGAAATAACACGTGTACAGGATCGAGTATGGAGGAAATGGTCCCTAAATGGTAACTATGATCTTTGGTAGAATAGGGCATGGTTTTAGGTCATGAGCATTATTTATTAATCCTAACTCCATGATACGCCCCACCCCCAGTAACATTGACCATAATGGTGCCAGCATCTCAGGAATTACTACCTAAATGTAAGAGGCTGGATGTCTTCAGCCCTCTGGTCATTCCCCTTTGTAGATTTGGGCTCAGTCCAGAAGCCATGTTGGTAGTGACATTAGCCTCCTATATTCCTCAGGTGGTAGAGCTGAGAGTTAGAGATCTGTGTCAGTTGTACTTTGGACTTCTTTTTAGGTCTACTTCTCCCAGCTCAGTGTCCATTGGCTCTTTATTCATCTATTCTCAATAATTATATAAAGGAGAATTTCATACCTTTTGTCTGACGAGGCCTTGAACCTGGTAGCTATCACAGATTTTGTGGAATCAAAGTGTTCCTCTTTTTCCCTTGCTGAAAGATTCCAAAGGCTGCCTATTAGGTATTCAAGGGGAACCTTTCTTCTCCAAGAATCATTCCTTTTTACTGAGTCTGCGAGGCTTTCTGGTGTCTTTTGTCTTGGGGCAGCCTCCTGACTCCTGGGAAAGACGTTAGGCCCACTTATAAATAGTGCTCAGAATAAAAATGTAAAATACGGTAAACATTCAATAATGTCAGCTAGGATGATGGTGTTGGCGGGGGCAATAAAGGCGTTAATCTCATTTATGCCCCCTCTTCCTTCCCACCATCCTTCCAGTGTCGTTACTGCACTAAAGCTCTGGTTAGACTTAGGTCAGTGCTTTCTGCTCAGTATGTTTGAGTATTGTTTACTGCTAAGCCAAGTGTGGTGTTTAGATGGCACTTTCTTTGTTGAACATATTTTTGTTTTTCCTTGAGTTGGCAAATGCCACACCCTTTCATTCTCTTGCTTATCTCTGAACATCTGAGGAAGTCTTTCCACACACCTGCACTGCTCTGTGAAATGCCTCTCCTGTAACTTTCTATGTTCAGCTTTGTCAGGTTATTTCAGCATCCCCTCTCCACTTTACCTTTGTTCTGCTTAGAGACGTCCATCCCTCTTGCAGCCCTCTGACTTCCTGTTCCCATCTGCATTGAGAAGAGTGACACGTCCTTATAAAGACATTCAAACAATTGTCCAATTTTCAAATTCTTCCCTACTCACAACCTACCTACTTACTTCCCTCGCAGAAACAGGTGTTTAGTTTCTGTGCTTATATTTTGTTGGGCAGGGTTTCTGAAATCTCCTTGTTTCAGAAACATGAAGATTTGAGCCTCCCGTCTTGCTCCCCTCATCCATTTGAAGTGATTTTTTCTTTTCATTGGGAAAAGGGTGGAAACCCTCACCAGTTAATCTCAGCCATCTCTTTGCTTCTAGCTCCAAATTCCTAATGATTGACTGGATGAAACTAACCAGGGAGAGACAGAAATTAAATAAACGTTAGTATTCTAGACTTCTGTGTTTTCTTTTTCCTTTTGTCCTATTCTCTTTTGGTATCTAGTACATGTGATAACATGCTTAACTTTGTTGGGGGACGACGGGGGTCTTTCTCTAGTGAGAGATCTTTTCTTTCAAATGCATATTTTATGGGACAGTCCAACATGCCTGCTCTGCGTTTTCTGTTAAATAATAAACTCATCTCTGATTAGGTTGTAAAGGTAACATGTTTCATATTAGCACTGCCACTTAAAGAAGACAGGAGAATTTAGAATTAATAGAGAATGATAGAGATAATCAAGGGGTGAAAAAATACTATCTAAAAAGAGAAAGTGAAAAAGGTAAGACTATTTATGTTGAGAATTTATTATTTATTATTTATTTATAATTTATTATTTATGTTGAGAATATCAATATAATAAGAGCGTTAAATATATAAAAGTGCAGTGTAGAGACCATGGTTTCTAGTTATCCTTTTCAAAATGAAAGATTTTGGGAGGAAATGGATGAAATTAGCGATAGAGTATATAAATAGCATAATAGAGTATAAAATAGCAATCGAGTAACTATATTTTAACAAAAAGAGATTTTAACACAGTGAAGACTCTTACTGAAGTGAATTATCAAGATGTGGTCACCTGGAATGTATTTGTGTGTGTGTGTTTAACTGTCACCTAAAAGTTCTAATTTAGCATGTAAACGACTAAAAACCACGACATATTTTTTCAAATCAGTTCATTCTGACGTGAGAGCATCCGTGCACAAGTAGTAGAAAGAAATCTTCATTCTCACTGCTCACCTGTTTTAAATGCTGTGTTAGGATCCTCATTTTCGAATCTAACTTAAGTGAGGCAGTGCTCTTGAAAACTAATGACTTCCTAAGGGTCCAGTGTTGGATTAGTTGGAGCAGTTTTCACAAATCATATGTCATACTGAAATAACTAGAATATTTACATTTTTATTCTTTGGCTGTATTTGTTTGCACAAGCATACAAACGAGAAAGTACATTTCTTTACCCCTTAAATATCTCTATTGTTTCCTGCTTCTGTTTCAAATGTTACAGTCAAGTCTGGCTATAATCTTCACCCAGAACTTCCTCGTACATGAAGCTCTTTTGTTTTTGTACCATTATGTACCTTTGCTGTCTGTATTTCTCCTTTTTGTTTCACACTTTTTGAAGCGTATCCTAAACCCTAGGCCGTTGTCCAGATGGTGGTTGTGAACTTTCCTTCAGTCCTTCCCCCGGCCCCTGTCTGGGCTGACCTCTCTCGGCTGCCCAGCGTACCTGTGCTCTTTGCTGTCTTACCCTTACCTCACATTTCGTGCGACTGGTAGGCAGAGTGGGTGTCTTTTCTTGTTCTCTGGGAAATATAATAGTCAATATTCCATGCTCTGGGAATAATAGTCTCTGAGGAAATGATATATAAATATGAGGAAGTAGAGTCATTTGATGTTTGGCCCAAGTAATATTTCCCATAGTTCTCACTTGGTGAAGGGCAGCATGTTACATTTTTCAAAAGCTGTCCTTGAAACTGCTGTTCTGGTGGGACGCGATAGCTCATGCCTGCAATCCTTGCACTCTGGGAGGCTGAAGTGGGAGGATCGCCTGAGCTTAGGAGTTTGAGACCAGCCTGAGCAAGAGCAAGAGCCCATCTCTGCTAAAAATAGAAAAACTAGATGGACGTTGTGTTGGGCACTGGTAGCCCCAGCAACTTAGAAGGCTGAGATAGGAGGATCACTTGGGTCCAAGAGTTTGACATTGCTGTGAGCTACAATGATGGCAGGGGACTCTCCCCAGGATGACACAGTGAGATTCTGCCTCCAAAAAAAAAAAAAAAGAAGGCTTGGCGGCTAAGGTGCCAGCCACATACACCAGAGCTGGTGGGTTCGAATCCAGCCTGCGCCTGCCAAACAACAATGACAACTACAACCAAAAAATAGCGGGCGCCTGTGATTTCAGCTACTTGGGAGGCTGAGGTAAGAGAATCGCTTAAAACGAGGAGTTTGAGGTTGCTGTGAGCTATGATGCTCAGTCTCGAAAATAATAATAATAATAATAAATAAATAAAATAAAAGATTAAAAAAAAGATAAAAAGAAAAAAAGGAATTGCTGCTTCTGAAGCTGAGGTACTGTGACATGACACTGTAGCTATTGAGAAAAGAGAGTGTTGACACTTGATGGTTGATCATACCCAGGGTCATGCCTAAGTTTCACAGTTGTCCTGTTCGTTGCAAACTGGGTACCTGGAGGCTTCCTTCCTTTTAGAGCTCCAGTCACATGAGGACACTGAGACTTTCAGATATTTCTTTTTGAGTTGAAGTTTTCCTTTCTTAAAGCTTTTCTGCCATCTTGAAGGAATCATGTTTAAGGTAATCAAGTGAGAGAAAAATGTCATAACATGAACTTGTTTTGTTTTTTGACTCCAAGTATGATTCCTTTCTGTTTTTTTTTTTTGTTTTTTTTTTTTTTAGAAAGTCTCACTATATTACCCTCCGTAGAATGCCATGGTGTCATAGGTCACAGCTCACAGCAACCTCAAGCTCTTGGGCTAAAGCGATTCTCTTGCCTCATCCTCCCAAGTAGCTGGGACTACAGGTGCCCTCCACAACGCCTGGCTATTTTTCTTTTTTATTGTAGTTGTCGTTGTTTAGCAGTCCTGGGCTGGGCTCAAACCCACCAGCCCTGGTGTTTGTGGCTGGTGCTGTAACCACTGAGCTACAGGCGCCAAGCCTCCTTCTGTTTTATACTATGCATTTTTTAATTGACATACTTAAGAAAATACATTATTTCATTCATTTTACAGGTAAAATAGAAACAATAGCAATTTATCGTAGCTTCTGCATTTGATAGTAATTTGGGAGGCAATTTAGGAGTATACATTAAGATACTTTTAAAAATACTTAGCTTTTGGCTTGATGACAGCTCTTAAAAATCTACTGTACACAAAAAATCAGCAGTGTAGGCAGCTCTTTTTAAACAATAGCAAAAATTTAGACCTAAACTAACTTTTGAACAATAGAGAAGGGGTAAATATTTGGCAGTCTACACATAGAATATTATGTAACAGTTAAAAGTTTTTGAAAACTTTTCTGTAGTACAGGAAAATAATACATAGGAATCATAAAAAATGAAAATGTACAAGGTAGTACAATCCCAGTTATATAAATGAATAAAACATATACTTAATTAAAAGCATAGGATAAAATATGCAACAGTTTTAACATTGGTTCTCTCTGGGTGGTGATATGGGTGCTTTGTTTTTCCTTTCAGTTTTCTATACTTTCCAATAGTCTTGAAATAAATTTATAATCAGAAAATATTAAAGATTATTACAATTTTTTAGTTAAAATAGAAAAAGTGTGACATTTCTAACCTCCCAAAATTCAAAGGAATGAACACTCATGGTTTCAAGATTCTAGTGGTTTTAATCGGTTCTAATTTTGAAAAGGAATGCTTGACCCTAAGTTTTTTTTTTAAAGGAAACATATTACATTGTATATTTTGCCTTTAATCCATGTATGATTGTATACCATGTGGGGACAGGAGACTGCTCTAAATATTGTTATTTGTTTTTTGGGGGTTTTTTTAGAGACAGAGTTTCTAGAGTGCTGTGGTGTCACAGCTCACAGCAACCTCCAGCTCCTGGGTTTAGGTGATTCTCTTGCCTCAGCCTTCCAAGTAGCTGGGACTACAGGCGTCTGCTACAACGCCCAGCTATTTTGTGGTTGCAGTTTGGCTTGGGTTTGAACCCACTACCCTTGGTCTATGGGGCTGGCGCCCTACTCACTGAGCCACAGGCGCTGTTATTTGTGAAGGGGCACATATGGCCAATGTGCATCTTATATAACCTAAGGGTAAAAGACTAGGCTTTGGAGCCAGCCTCAGCCACCTGCAAGCTCTGGAACTTTGACCAGTTTATATAACCTCTTTCTTTATCTATAAATTGGGATTGTGGAAATTAAGTGAGATAATACATGCAAAAATGTTTGGTTCAATTCTTGACACAAAGTAACCATTTAAATTCCATCATAGCTAGAATAATAAATGAAGCTGCTGTACTACAGCTGCTGGAGGAACACTTCCTCCAAGTTTTCATATATATAGTATTTAGGAGTAGACATTATTAAGTGGTTTAAGTTTGTTTTCTAATACAACATTAACAATCCAAAGATTGTATAAAAGGAAAGTAGATGTTTCTTCCTGCTCTTCCTTTCATCTCTATGAGGATGGAGATGTTTGGGGCTTTCTCCAAACTCACCTAAATATAGACACACACACCATGATGAGTTTTTGCTTTATGTAATACTGTGCAGCTTTTCCTACTTAGCAGCACACCACAAGAATTGCTCAGTCAATAGAGATTTAATGAATTATTTATAACTTTATAATACCCTAAATTACGTGGATATGCCAAAATGTGTTTGAACTATATATTCTGGGGCCTTAGGTTGTCACCAGTCTCCACCCTTTGTTAGAGATTATGTTTACTGCAGCATCCGTATACATACCTTTAAGATTTGTTGCTTTTATTTCTGTTAAAAGTTTCTCCAAAGTGGCATTGCTGAGTCAGGGTATCTGCTTATTATAGTGTGAAGGGATTTGGATTGCAAAACCTGTACAGTACTTTATTGGTTTCTGCCCTCTTTCAGCCTAATCAGAGAACAGCTATGTATTTATTTTCCCAGGGATTTCTTTGCTTCTGGGCACAAATGTTAGTAAATGACGTTTTGTTTCCAGGGAGGTCTGAAATCCTTAGAATCCTGAAATGTAGGTGGAAATCAGAAGAGCAAAGGAAACCTCTTGAATTAGGTTTACTCTGGAGGATTTGCTATAGCTGTTAGACGCACATTTGCTGGAAATTGTACATGTTCAAGTCTTTGAGTTTTTAAAAGCAAAGAGCCCCACTTGCACACTGAAGCCCTTGCCATTTGCCCTCCTGTTCCTGAGTGTGCGCACACCCTGCAGGGCTGCAGAGGGGTAGAGCCATGTCCGCCTGCAGCATCTTGTCTCCAGAGGCCCAGGCTTGTTCAGCGCTGATGCAAGCAGCAGAGCAAATCTTTTGAGGTCACTGATGGTAACAGGAGTGATACTATGCTAACATGGTGTTTTCACAGCAGGAAAGGTACTGTGCTGGCAGTAGACAGGTTCTTTTTATTTGTGATACCACGGAGAGCTACTTAGTACAATGTAATTTGTTCCAAGTGCCCACTTAAATAGTGTGGGGTATGTGTGTATGCTATGGACAGTGCAGAGGACAGAAGAAAGGACAGTCCTGGTGAGTGTGTGGTGCATGTGTGTACATGTAGTCTACCTTTATTAAGGGGCACAACCATCTCTGTTTAGAAGCTTTGCCTGTGTACGTGTAGTCTACCTTTATTAAGGGGCACAACCATCTCTGTTTAGCTTTGTCCCCCCCCCACCCACCCCCACCCACCCCCCGCCATTGGTAATTAAAATTTGGTTACATCAGTTGGGATTATGCAACTCTTAACAGCTGACACTAGTTCATACCTGTTCTCATTCTCCCATCTGATTCAACTTCTTGGTGCTGGAGAAGTGATTACATTATAACACTTTATTTCTTTTTTTTTTGTTGTTTGAGATAGGGTCTCACTCTGTCACCCTAGCTAGAGTGCAGTGGTGTCATCATAGCACACTGCAACCTCAAACTAATGGGCTCAAGCCATCCTGCCTCAGCCTCCTGAGTAGATGGGACTATAGGTTCACACCATCAAGCCCTGTTACTTTTCCTATTTTTAGTAGAGGCAGAGGCTCTTGCTCAGGCTGGTCTCAAACTCCTGACTTCAATCAGTCCTCCTGCCTTGGCCTCTCAGAGTACTAGGATTACAGTATGAGCCACCATGCCAGGCCCATTATACCATAACACTATGGAGCAACAGTTCTCAACCTGTGCCTTGCGACCCACAGAACCTGTATTAAAGGACCGCAGCATTAGGAAGGTTGAGAACCACTGCTATAGAGCCTGCTTGGCTGATTCACTGGAGTGGAACCTGTCATTGCTTATTTTGCTTTTACGTTTTGCCTTCTTATGATGAATAGCCTAACTTTTAAAAATTCTCTGCTTTGTAACTATTTGGCTTATTGGGAGGAAGGTTTGTGGTTGTGGTACTTAGTAGCCAATGTGTTTCTTTGGGCTTTCCAGTGAAATATCGACAATAATAATGGTAGTGAGAGCAGACACGTAAGTAGTGCTTTGCCATCTGCTGGGAATTTATGTATTATTAACTCATTTAACCTTCCTAACAACTCTGTGGTACGTAGTATTATAACTCCCGTGTTAGGAAGGAGGCAGCTTCTGAGCTATGGTTGTGGGGTCTGTGAGCAGCTTATTTTTGGAAGTGAATCTGCATCTGGGTGGGGCCCACTGGGGGGTAGAGGAACCTATGAATGAGGTGGGACGTTCAGACCCAGACGGAGAATTGGCAGAGCCACTTGGCCGCTCTGCTGGGTGTTTGGTAGGAAGTGACACCCTGGACCTGGGAGGGAAGTTGAGGAAGTTCACTCAGGCATGGATAGGAAGGAAACAGGGCAAAGGGAGGTGTGGAAAGCTTTGCTGGGGAGGGAGGTCACAGGCCACCGCCTCTCACGAAGAGCCTCTCTTTGCCACTTCTGCCCTTTCAGGGCTCACATCTCCAGGGAAAAGAGAGAAGCAAGTGGATGAAGGTGTGTTTACCTTCAGCAAGTTCCCTGTGCTTTGACAAGTGAGTCATACGCCTCGGCTGGAAACTTCTCTAGTTGCTTTTATGATTGTGGTTTTCAAATTTTCCTTAAAAGACAAGGTTCTGTGCAACATGCTGGCTGGACGCTCCCACTCTACAGCACAGAGGGGTGCAGTCAGAGAATCATCTAGGTAAGAGGCACTGGGGGTGATGTGCCGGCAGGACCCTGAGTCTGCCACGGTGCCCTCTGGGGCTGAAGACCCAGCTTCGGGGTCTATCTGTGCCATATCCAGGTAACTTCTACAGGGGGTGAGCAAAGATAGGCTGCTGCCACTGTTACTTTTATATCCCTAGGCGACAGCTCGTAATTCCCTTCCTGTGTATTACCAGCATGGTTCATTAGGTAAGAACACAGGTCAGAGAGAGCTCTGGGTTGTGAACTTGACTGTCCTTAGTCACTGTGATCTTGGGCAAGTTTTTTCACCTTTTTAGCCTCAATGCCCTAGTCTGTAAAAGGGGATAATAATAGCCCTCTCCTGGGGCTTTGAAGATAATGAAGATAATGGTCAGCAGAATGCCTCTGTCACTCTGTCTGCTTCATAAATGTGGGTGTTCATTATCCCCACCTTAGTGCTCTGACCCTTGTGGGGATCTCCCATTCTGGTTCCTGACTGTAATTAGCTCCTGCATTCCAGGACACATATCACTGTGGCTATAGATACTGATAGCAAAAAGAACAGGAATCCGAGAGTTGCAGATTCCACATCTCTCAAAGAAGGGTGGAGTGTCTTAGGACAAAGCATTCCTGGCATGAATAGACAAAGCTCATTGGAGAAGTAAACTAGAGTCAGGTATTCTGATGGAATTGATTATGCAAACTGGATCGGGAAGAATCCCTTACTGTAAGCCCGGCTGATTATTCTTTACATTTTAAACAACTTCTTGTTTTATCTACAAAGAAAAAAAATTTTTTTCTGCTGTGTTTTAAAAATAAAGCAAAAACTATTGCTGTCAGTTTGATCTAGCTCAGTGCAAGTTTTATTTTGGAAGGACAGAGGAGTTAGGTTGGAGAGAAAATTGTGACCTCTTTTTATCTATAACATACCTCTACGAAGTAGGCACTGTTGCCTTTTTTACTAGGTTATTTGGAAAGGTATCATTTGAGAAGTATTTTGTATTAAAAAAAGTTCAACTTGTTATTATGGAAATTTCAGACCCAGCCAAAGCTGTAGAGAATACTGCGGCCCCTGACACCCCTGTGTCCCACCTTCAAGAGCTGTCAGCGCATGGCAGCACTGCCTTATCTGCTTTCCCTCCCAATTCCCTATCCCTGTGATTTTTAAAGCAAATTCCAGACAACATTATTTTGTCTGTAAATATTCAGGATATACTGTGAATGCCTTATGAGAAAAGTTTTAATAAGGTCAAAAATGAAAACTTGCATGTTTCAAGTTCCTTCTTGTGGAAAAAAATCATGTCTCTGTAGACATCTCAAGACAGGAATCCTCAAAGGGGGGGGCAGGGAAATCATCTTTTTCAGCAATAACCTGGAGGGGGTGATTTTTTTCAAACTAACTTGTTCTTCCAGAAGATTGTCTCTTACACCCCCACCCCCCCCATGTATTTTCTACTTTCTTAAGCAGATTATGCTGGATATTATTTAATTGCTCCTAGTCATTACAGGGCATTTGAACACAACCTTCTATGCTGTGGAGGCTCAGTTTAATCATTGACCTGCCCCCTCCCTTATTGCCAGCTTTATCCCACGTCAAGGTACTTATCTGTAAAAGCCTCTCGTCTCTTTGAAATCTGTTAAGGGCGGTATGGAAAGTCAGAATGAAGAAATTAAGGGTGGCTGGCAGCCGAAAGGATGTGTTGGCGCCCTTGTTTTCAGCTGAGTTCTGCATAGATGAGGTTGCTGTGTGGCTGCTTTTCACATAGGTGAGGTAAATGAGTATGTATCAGTGTAAATGAACATACTATAGCAGGAATCTCAGAATTTCAGATATGGCTTAAGAAAGGTTTTAAAGGTCATCTAGATGGCTAGTACACAAGAAAGCTGGAAAATGTGTTTTGGAACAAATTTCTATCTCAATACTAGATGTTTAAAAGTGAGTAAGTGGAAAATAATGGAATTTGCAAATGTGTCTTAAGTTTTTGTTGCAGTTATTTTCTTTAGCAACTGAACTTGAGGGCTTTTGTCTTAAACCTTATGCAGAAACTTTACTCAGCTAAAAATAAGTTGACATCTGGATATGACTTAGGTACTATATAGCTCTAAACTGATTGAAGAAACTAATAATTTATTTTTTGGAAAATTAACTTCCTTTCTCCTCATTTTAAAGGAGAAATCAGAGTAGACTTTTTTTTTTTTTTTCTTTCTTTTGAGACAGAGTCTCAAGCTGTCACCCTGGGTGGAATGCCCTGGAGTCACAGCTCACAGCAACCTCAAACTCTTGGGCTTAAGTGATTCTCCTGCCTCAGCCTCCCAAGTAGCTGGGACTACAGGCACCTGCCACAATGCCCAGCTATTTTTTTTGTTGTTGTTGTTGCATTTGTCATTGTTTTAGCTGGCCCACATTGGGTTCAAACCCGCCAGCCTTGGTGTATGTGGCCAGAGCCCTACCTGCTGAGCTATAGGTGCCGCCACAGAGTAGACATTTTCAATATTCTTTTCTTTTCTATCCTCTCCAACTTTACTCCTTTTTAACTTCTCGTTAAGAGGAGGTATAGTATAATACTTAACAAAATTGGGCTGTGCCTTGTGCCGGTTTGTACACAGAATGGACTAGTTGCATCAATTTTCCTTTCTTATATCCAGCCCAAGGTTACACAGTTCTGTGAGGCGTGCTTGGAGAGTAAAGATATGGAATTCCAGACACTGTTGGTAAATGTAGGCTACAGCTCAATAGCAGTTTCTCTTGGTGATTTCAGAAATTACTTTTAGAAAAGAAAAGTCAAGTGTGCATAAAATAGCATAGGAAGTAAAAACAAAGTGTGACGGTCATGTGTCAGGTTTGGATTTGAACTTCTGTCTTCATTTCCCTCTGCAGATAATTCAATAAAGAGGAATAGTTGGTATTTGTGAATGGTCTCCTCACTTCTTACCCATTGTGTTAAAAAATTTATTTCCTCTGTCAAATGACTTTTTCTGTACGTATTATGAAAAAGCTATCTTTGCTTTGTGTTTTTTAACTCTGATTTTTTAATTTTTTCTTGAGACAGAGTCTCACTTTGTTACTCAGGCTAGACTGCTGTGGCATCAGCCTCAACAATCCTCCTGTCTCAGTCTCCTAAGTGTCTGCCACAATGCCCAGATAATTTTTCCTATTTTTAGTAAAGATGGGGCCTTACTCTTGTTTAGGCTGATCTCAGACTCCTGAGCTGATCCTCGTGCCTCAGCCTCCTGATGTGGGATTACAAGGCACTCACCACCATGCCCAATTTATAACCCTCTCTTAATGTCTGAAAAATCAAACATATCTAAGGCTTCAAATTCCTCATGATTTGAAAAGTCATTGAGGTCACCCTGGAGACTCTTGCCCTGTGTTAGTGTCAGAAACTCAACTGTCTCAGGATTCATTCTGTCTGTCTTTCATCATGATGACAAACATCTGTTTAGTGTCCTGCTAGTACAAAGCCCCATTTTATGATTATAGGAGGCCACAGAGCAGCCTCTGACATGGATCTTGCCCTTGAGAATTCCAGCTGGGGAGCTGAGACGTGTTCAGGAGTTACTGTAGCATGAAAGGGACTGTGATGTGCCAGAAGCTGTAGAGACACAGCCTTATGGGTTATAAGGCCACAAGAATTTGGGATCAGTTTTCCACTGGAGAAAAGGACAAGTGGCAACACTAGACTATATACACATCTGATTGGCTAAGATAAGAAACCTTCCCCACTCATGGCTCAGCGCCCGTAGCTGAGTGGTTAGGGCGCTGGCCACATACACCCAGGCTGGCAGGTTCAAACCCGGCCTGGGCCTGCTAAACAATAATGACAACCAATAAAAAAATAGCCAGGTGTTGTGGTGGGTACCTGTAGTCCCAGCTACTTGTGAGGCTAAGGCAAGAGAATCACTTAAGCCCAAGAGTTTGAGGTTGCTGGGAGCTGTGACGCTACGGCACTCTACCAAGGGCAACATAGTGAGACTCTGTCTCAAAAAATAATAATAATAATTAATTAAAATAAAAAAGAAAAGAGAAAAACTAGTGGGCTAGTGCCACATGCCTGTAGTCTCAGCTGCTGGGGAGGCTGAAGCAAGAGGATCGCTTGAACCCAAGAGTTTGAGGTTGCTGTGAGCTGTGATGCTATGGCACTCTGCCCAGGGTGACATAGTGAGACTCTGTCTCAAAACAACAACAGCAAAAACAAAAACAAAAAAACTTTCCCCACTCAGGGTGGGCTCTTAGGGAACTTTTAGTCCGAGGATTGTGTCCTTGATGTTTCAGGTGTCATGGTTTTAGGGATAAGTAGGTAGCAGTGCTTGGGCTGGGGAGTGCATGATTCTGCTTTTTACCCTTTGTCAGTTTTCTCATGGGATAGGCATAGCTTCCTGTTGAACTCTGGATTCTTCACCGTTTTTCCTTTTCAAAGCCTTTCTCTGCAGTAGATGGTAAGGTATTCAAGCTCCTCTGCACAACTGCTTGGCTATCCTTTGAGCATGCTGAGAGCGGAAGAGGAAGGAATGTATCCACACCTACTGGGTGCTGACTAGAAACATTTCCTCACTTACTTCCCATAAATAGGTGGGGTAGATATTAATCTTTATAGATGAGTAAACTGAGGGCTGAGAGAAGATAAGTGATTTGCCTTTCCATCCGGGCCTTTCTGGTTACACCTGCTTGCACAGGTGTCTCTCCAGGAGCCCTGGGATCTCAGGCGGACTCCTCAGCTCACCTGCAGATCTCCTTCTTGAGTCCAGTGAGCGTCTGTAGCTTTATTGAGACAAAGACCCTGGAAGCTAGATAGTCCAGAGAGTTAGAGGCACTTTCCCTGTCTCCCTAGTGCTTTGTATCCAAATTACTCTTATCTCTAAAGAGCAAACGTCTAATTCTTTTATGACTTGCTACTTTTCTTTCTAGAATGCACCTAGGAAAAGGAGAATTAGCACATTGTTTTGAAATTAGGAAAAGTTACCATTTGTTTTAGGAAAAAATGAGGAATCAGCGTTGTTTTCCCATCTTTATGTTTTTTTTTTAAGTTGTTTTAATTAATATGAACAGCTGTCAGCAGCAATTACAGCTTGATGTTGTTTACTTGAGTAGATAAGCAAACACTATATACTTTAGCCAATCCCCTCCCAGGGTCCCCCACTGTCAGTATCCCAGACCAAAGTGGTACCTTTGCTACAATTGATGAACCTGCAGTGACGCATCATTATTACCCAGAGTTCATAGTTTATATTAGGGTTCATCCTTTGCCTTTGTATTTTTAAATAAAAAATTTTAGGAAGCTTCTTTTTAAAAAATAAGTTACTATACTTACTATAAGTTTCTTTTTCTATAAAAAATTCTAATATACTTAACAATTCTCTTTCGAAAAGTAGTTTTGATCAGGAAATCTAAGGTGTCTTAAACATGTGAGCTTTCTGTGAACATATGGCACTTGGTTCTAGGTTTATAATGTTCGTGTGATACAGTGAATAGGGTGAGCCCCCAGAGAGCCACATGCGGGAAGACGGAAAGGTGCCAGCAGCCAGACTATTTAACAGAAAGGAGAAACTTGGAGTGGATCCTCTCTCGCAAGTTTTCTGCAAATTGAAGATATAAGATTTTTTTTTTTTTTTTAAACATCAAGTTTTATTATTTTTTTGTTGTTGTTACAATTTGGCCGGGGCTGGGTTTGAACCCGCCACCCTCTGTATGTGGAGACGGCGCCCAATTCACTGACCCCCCGGTGCTGCCCCCCCCCCCCCTTTTTTTTTTTGGAGATGAGTCTCAAGCCGTCGCCCTGGGTAGAGTGCTGTGGTATCACAGCTCAGCAACATCAAACTTGGGCATAAGCGATTCTCCTGCCTCAGCCTCCCAAGTAACTAAGACTACAGGCACCTGCCACAATGCCCGACTATTTTTTGGTTGTTTGGCAGGTCTGGGCTGGATTCGAACCCGCCAGCTCTGGTATATGTGGCTGGCTCCCTAGCTGCTGAGCTATAGGCACTAAACTGAAGATGTAAGAAGTTTTTTAAAACTCAAAATAGATATTTTCAATCTAGGAGATATATTGCTAGATTGCCTGTTAGCCATGAATATAAAGGCATTGCTCCTGTTATACCATTTTAAGTAGACAATACACTCTAAAATAGTTTATTTTTGCAGGTGGCGTCTGTGGCTCAAGGAGTAGGGCACTGGCCCCATATACCAGAGGTGGCGGGTTCAAACTGGGCCCTGGCCAAAAAATAAATAATAATTTCTATTTGTAAAAATAATATAAAGCATTTGCAAAAATGCTAAGACAATTTAGAAATATATAAAGTTCCAGTTTTATTTGTTACCATCAGATAGCCCTGCCTGAGATAATAATTTTCCTGTACTTACGTTCTTTCTTGTTTATGCATTTTTGTTTATTTACAATAAAAACTATGATCATCTATACACATTGTGGTAAAGTTTGTTTTTTATTTTACTGGCTGTAATTTTGTTTTTTATTTTACTAGCTGTGTATTGCAGATGGTGTTCTGTAGACTAGGTAGTAGAGATTGTTTTTGCTGGGGTAAATGTGGACTAAGCCAGCCACATTCTTTCATAGGTGTTTATGGTGAGACACACCTAAATCTAAAGTGCCTGGCCCAGGATTAGAAATGTGCCTTGTGCACACAGAGCAAATATTTTTCTCCGTTTGAGGTTCTCTGGTTAATGTAGGAATTGAATCTTGGCCTCTTTTGCCCTGTGCTTTAATGAGTTGAGAGGAATTTGTGAGTAGTAAACACCTACGGGCTCTGCGTATGAATTTTGGCTTCCTTCTCCCACTTTTTTGGGTGGGTCCCCCATACGCTGTACATATCAAGAGATCAGATTGGCCTTCCCTGGAGGTAAACATGATACTGTGCCAACATAAAGCGATTTAGAGATGTTAAGATATTCTACCAAGCCGGAGTTTCTAGCACATGTATTTTTAAGCCATCATAAAACATATACCTGTCATGTTAAGGAATGTGCCAAGGGCAAGTATCAAAGCCCTGCTGTGGGAGTCTGGGGAGTGTGTTTTGCTGTGTTGTAGGTTATGCCCTGACAACCTCCGTGAGGCACGGGTGCTGGCAGGGAGTGGTTTATAAATATTGAAGTCATTTTACTTATTAATTTAAGAATTCCTGCAAGGAGAAGTTATTCCTATTTGTATATCCAAGTGTCATGGGGCTCAGGGATAATTCTGTGTCGGCAGATAGAGAAAGGATGTTGTACGGCCTGGGTAGATCTGCCCGAGCTAGAGAATCAAGTTAAGAAAACAATCCGATGATCAGAAGATACTCCTTGGAATTTTCTGGAGACCAGCGTGTTTGGATAGCAGAGCTTTCTGGACATTTCTGGCCTCTTTGAAAGATCACTTTAATGAGCCTCCTAGCCAGAGAGACCATTACTGGCTCACAGCAGAACGGTAAATTCACTTTTGTTGTTACTGTATTCTGGTGTTCTCCATGGCAATAATGTCATCATGTTCATTTGGTGGGACATCGGGGTGTCAGTACTAAGTTGTCTATAGTACAGTGACAAGGCTTTTGCATCAAGCGTTTTATAAAGGAACAATGTAGTGGTAGGGTGGTCCCCACATCCGCCTGAGTATTTGTTGAAAAGAAGACAAACAGATGTGGTTTTAAGTTCATTGAATTATTTATATATTTCATTGTTTTTCGAAAAAGTGGAAAATAGCTGACTGTATTAAATGCGTATCCCCATATCATTTTATGCCATTCATTCTAAGTAAATAAATTGTATAGAATGTGCAAATAAAAGCAAATAATGTCAACGAAAGTAAAGAAGCAATGTTGCAAAGCATGAAGAGGAGGACCAAGGTCAAATTGTAAGCTCAGTAAGGCACTTAACTCATTGAACCTCACTTCTTTTCATCTGTAAAATAGGTATTATGAAATGCACTACAGGATTATTCTGGAGGTCAAAATGAAACAATATATTTAGATCAAATCCACTAGTATTCAAATTCTGCTTGTATTTTCTTGAGCAGTTAGAATTGTAGTGAAAAAAGCATGTGAATTAAAGTTGCGTAGATATTAGTTGGAGTTGTGGATCTGTTGTTTACATCATGCATCTATAAATGAGTTTTTCAGTCTCTCTGAACCTTTATTTCTTCAGTCGTGAAGTGGCTTTTATCCCATAACCCCTCTAAGATCAGGTTACCTCATGGGCTCCACCGAGACACTTAGGAGCTACAGGTTCTGGGATGGACGTGTTGGTCCGTCAGGAGGCTGTGTGCTGTGCGTGCGCACTTGTGAGCATTACCTCCTACACATCTGTCTGCAGCGCCCCTTCCAGCTCGTAATCATGCCCTTCCTTTTTGTTTGCAGCTGCCTTCTGGAGGGCCGCACTGGGCATGGACACCCTTTTCCCTACCTGGAGGATCACAGGTGGTAGTGTCGTCATCCACTCAAGAAACTGCTAAGGTCATCTCAGGGGCGTGTGCGCCAGGATAGGAGGGCGGCGTCCGAGGGCCACAGAGCCATGCCTTTCGGTCTGAAGCTCCGCCGGACTCGGCGCTACAACGTCCTGAGCAAGAACTGCTTCGTCACTCGTATCCGCTTGCTGGACAGCAATGTCATCGAGTGCACATTGTCGGTGGAAAGCACGGGGCAGGAGTGTCTGGAGGCTGTGGCCCAGAGGCTGGAGTTGCGGGAGGTAAGAGTGTGCGTGGTTGTGTGTGTGTGTTGGGTGCATAAGGCAGAGCTTACCAGAGGAACCAGCCATCTGTTTCTTGGCACCTGCCATGTCTTTTGGCCTAAGCAATGTTATTCTTAGCATGGGTGTGATCTTAACCTTCCGTGGATCAGGGGATCTCAGCCAATGTCCCAAGAAGGAAGGACACCACCTAGCTTGCACCTACTTTGCTTCAGCCAGTGAAGAGGGTTTTTTTTGCAGGGGGCGGATTTGAAAACAGACTCTCCCCACCAAAGTCATTTTCTTTCTTTAAAACACTTGAGTGGGTGGCTGGCATTTTGGCATTCTGGCTGCGTGTCAAGGAGAAAACACCCACATGCAGATGGATGCAGCCGCTTTATTTTGTTTGTTTGTTTCTATATTTTCCTCTTCAAAAAGAAGAAAAAGACAAAAAGCATTTAAAGTGCGCATGACAACAAGGCTTTCTGTGGGAGCTTATAAAACAGGGGTTTTGTTCCTAGTAAGCTTGCTCATGCCCTGTGTCCTTTGCACTGCCTGTGAGACGGCTTTTAGGCAACCCCAGGGCTGACCATGGACACAGCCTATCACTACTCTTCAGAAGAGACTGCCATGCAATATGCTGTTTATGAAGCAAGCCCTACTCCTTTCAGTCCTACAGACAGTCGGGACAAGAGACTTCTGTGAGAAATCTACACTTGAGCGTTTGCGTCTTGAGAGCCATGTGATGTACTGGCTAAGGGGGAAGGGGTATGGTTGAGCGATTGCCAGTGCTGAATCACCGTAGCCCTTGAGGTTCAGATGTTCCTGAGGGTGAGGAAATATCTTGTAATCATCCTGAGCTGTGGGCTCTTATAGGGGCTAAGTGACAGCATTGCCTAGTAGCTCTGGTGACAAGAGGAAGGGTGACAGTCACTGTTGGCTGTGATTGTGGCCTCTCTTCACTGATTTACAAAGGATTTGGGGTCCAGGGGGGTCTTCCTCTCCTCTTGTGTCTTCCACAGGCTAGCTGTCTTTCCCTGGGGGACTGTTTCACCTGAAGCTCTTCTGTTCCCTGCTGTTCTTTGCGTTTATACTTCCCTGTCAGTGATCAGGTCTTCCTTTGAGGTTTATTTTCCTATGCAGGAGACTGTCCAGGACAACAGGTACAGGTAGCTAGTAGGTGATATGGTAGAACAAAAATGTGAAGTGGTCCAACCTTGTTGATTGGTAGCTGGCTCTCTTTTTCTTAGTAGACTATTAGGGTACACATATTTAAACATACACATAAATACATGCATGGGCATAAAGGAAAAACCTTAACACTGTAGATTGAGATTGGGCAAGAGATTCACCTAAATTCTCATGGAAAATTTAATTACAGAGCATTTATATAGATATGCAGTGGTTTTACTTCTAAGTCTCTGAGTCACTCAAATTAGAGCAACTAAATATGCAGTGAGGGGCAGTGTAGCTAGTGGTTAGGTAGTTACAGGCACAGGCATTGGCGCCTTAAACTTGAATTCAAATTGTGATTCTGTCACTTTATTAGCTGGGTGTTACTAGAAAAGTTACTGAATCTTTCTGGGCATTGGTTTTCCAACCTGTGAAATGGGAAGAATGGTGTTTACTTCATGGGGCTGCTATAACTATTAAAATAAATGGAAAACGAATAGTGCTATGGCTATTTTATAATTTTTCGTATTTGAGAGTCTTCAAGAACGACTTTTTATTAAGGAAAATATTGAGGAACTACCTTCTTCCTTCAGGCCCTGTTTTTGGACTTGGTGAAATGAAGATAAATAAGGTACAATTTTGTTTTCAAGACATATACAAAACAGTAAGAGAGTCCAGCCTTTAAATAAACAGTTAGGATTGAATGTGATCTGTGCTAAAATAGAATGTGGGGACAGGCCTGAAAGTCAGTGGCTGTCCTTATAGACTTGTGCAGTGTGCAGTCTGACCCACTGAACACTGCAAGCCTTGCCAGCAGGAGAGAAAGACTCAATGAAAGATGAACAAAGCTTTTACTTTTTGAATCAGAACTTGAAGGATATATATGAGTTCAGCAGGTAGAAAAAAGGCACGGTCATCTTTTAGCGTGGGGAGCTGGATTTTCAAAGACCGATGATGTGAAGGAGCAGCCAGCATTCTTACGGGCTGACAGGGCACCCTGCGAGTCACCAGGTAGAGCTGGCGTGCACAGTGGAAGGCAAGGGGTGCTGGAGATGTGGATGGTGATAATTACTTTCAACAGTCTATCATTTCTCTTGGTGAGAGGGCAGAAGTCAACCCTGGATTATCCCACAACTACATCATCACAAAGGCTAAAGCAGTGTGGTCCAGACTCTCGCATCATGTGTGTATTGTGCTGTGATTGACATTTCACTAGGAAGGTAGAGTTTGCATTTGGTCTGACTTTATTTGCCCTAAATGGGTATATTCACATTAGAGTATATTTCGTGTTTTGGAATTTTATGCTTTTGTTCTATGACAGATAACATTGAAGCTATGCTTTTTTGTGAATCAATCCTGTAGATACTCCTGAATTAAAGAATAAAATAGAGTGATCTAATACTTTGCTTTTCATTTGCACATACACACCTCAAGGAACCCAAACATAGAAGGAACTCCCATAGAAGTGGGAGGACTGAACACAGGGGTCTGCTCCTTGCACCTTGACTTTGTACTTGAGGAGAAGGTGAGAACTAATCTAAAATATAACAAAATGTTTAGCCCTTATCAAGGTTTAAAAAACAGATTATAGTGGATATTTGGCTTTGTCATTAGAAATAGTTTAGGTCTACCCTAAATGTTATAATAGCTTTGTCTGAGGCAAGGATATATGGTAGACTTTTTACAAAGATAATTTTGATTAATTTTTTGTTTATTTATTATTTGTTTTGCCATTTAGTTGTATTAGAACATTTTGGAATAGACTCTATTTTTATTTTAAAGGGTTTTTTTTTTTTTTTTTTTTTTTTTTGAGATAGAGTCTTAAGCTGTCACCCTAGGTACACTGCCATGGCATCACAGCTCACATCAACCTCAAATTATTGGGTTTAAGCGATTCTCTTGCCTTAGCCTCCCAAAAAGCGGGGACTACAGGGACCCGCCACAATGCCCGGCTTTTTTGGGGGGGTTGGGGGTGGGGTTGTAGTTGTCATTTTTTGGCAAGCCCTGGCTGGATTCGAACCCACCAGCTCCAGTGTATGTGGTTGCACCCTAGCTGCTGAGCTACAAAGCGCTGAGTCAATTTTTTTTTTTTTTTTTTTTGAGACAGAGTCTCACTATGTTGCCCTTGGTAGAGTGCCATGGCATCACAGCTCACAGCCACCTCAAACTCTTGGGCTTAAGCAATTCTCTTGCCTCAGCCTCCCAAGTAGCTGGGACTACAGGCACCTGCCACAGCGCCTGGCTATTTTTTGGTTGTAGTTGTTTAGCTGACCTGGGCTGGGTTCGAACCCTCCAGCCTCCATGCATATGGCTGGCACCATAACCACTGTGCTACAAGTGCCAAGACTAAAGGCTTTGATTTTTTTTATAGCAATTTTAGGTTCACAGCAAAATTGAGAGAAAGGTATGGAGACTTGTCGTAAACCCTCCTTCCCCCATGCACTCACAGCTCCCCCACTGTCCTCATCCTTCTTCCTCGTGGTACGTTTATTATTATCGTCACCACCCAAGGTCCAGAGTTTACATTAGGGTGCACTCCTGATGGTGTACCTTCTGTAAGTTTGGACAGATGTATAATGACATATCCATATGGTAGACTTTTTAAGAATTAAGCTGGTTTTAAATGCACTGATGTGCTACAATTTAACATGGCATTCAGAAGAGCCCAGCTTGGATCATACAATCAGCAAACGTCTTCAAGCTCTGGGGAAGCTGAATATGATGGGGTCTCTGTTCCCAGAAACCCTGGAGTTTAGAGAATAAGACAAACTAGCAATAAAGGGAACAGCTCGTGCTGGGGTACAGAAACAGGAAAGAACGTGGAACTTTCAGCGAAGGGCAGAGTTCAGTGTGCACTGATCTGTTTGGGTGTGTAGAGGGGCTCGTGGCAAAAAAGAGGGGCTGAAAGGAGGAGCACGTAGAAGGGAACTCTGGAGTCTGCTTTTGACTGGTCCGGTGTGTCTGGCTGGGGAGTTTTCACTGGGTCCTATAGGGCAGTGTTTCTAAAATAGGTCACGGCAAATGATTAGCATAATCAATTCCTTTTTAATGTATTGTATGCTGTGCCGGGTGGTTTCCATACATCAGCTCACTTAATTCTCAGAACAAGTCTGTGATGTGGCGAATCTTGCTGTCCCCATTTACAGGTGGGGAGACCATAGATCAGGGTGACCTGCCAGCAGTCAACTGGGCTGGCAAATTGTGAGTCTAGTTCAAAGCCAGGCAGGCTGATAACACTGAAGTTCCCGGAAGTGTGTAGTGGGAGAACAGGGATTGTGGCAAAATGTTTTGGGAAACACTCTCGTAAATTGTATACTAAAAGAGAGAAAGTGTTTGATGAAGTGTTTCACAATGATCTTATCCTTCTAGTAAATATTTTTCTGGATTGTTTGATGTATAAAACACTACTGTGATGGAGAAAGTCATTGAAAGACTTCTAGGAGGACCACGACATGACCACCTTGCATAGTAGGACAAACCCAGTAGCATCAAGGAGCAGGGACGGAAGAGAGGGACGAGTGGAACAGAGATGCCAGTGGATGTAACAGTAATCCTAGCTAGACGTCATAAAATGAACTCCTTAGGAACAAAATTGTTTTCAATTGTTTTGAAGATTAGGAAAAAATTAGGGATGAGTTTCAGGCTTGGAACTCTATTATAAAAAAAGACATTTAAGGGAGGTGCATGTACAAGGCTTAGAAAGTCAGAATTCTGATAATATTGTTATATTTGGATCAATGGGTTTAATCCTTTTCCCCAAATGAAATCTGAGATGGCACCATCGATGTTATAAAACAGAGCTGTTCTGTTTACAGAGGAGTTTGGATACCTAGAGTACTATCTCAGTTTGAAAATCACTGATCTGGGTTAGGAGAAAAATAGCTAAAACAGTGCTGCCTTATGATTAATTCTCATGATTTAAAAATAAGTTCATTGAGAGGCAGTAGAATTTAGTGTCTAGGAGTGTGAGCTTGGACCAAACCCCCTAAGTTTGAATCCTGGCTCTGCCACTTATTAGCTCTATAATCATAGGTAGCTGGTAATAGCAACTACTTCTGTGAGTTGAAGGGAGGAATCAGAGTTAGTTTTGCTAAGTTGGCAGGTTAGGTACCACAGTGTTGGCTTGTAGGACATATGCAGCATGGCTGCCTCCTTCACAAGACACTGCTCAGGCTGCCCAGCCTCTGCCCTGACGTTGTTTGTTTGTTTGTTAAGACAGAGTCTTATTTTGTCACCCTGGGTAGAGTGATGTGGCGTTGTAGCTCACAGCAACCTCAAACTCTTGGGCTCAAGTGATTCTCAGCCTCCCAAGTAGCTGGGACTACAGGCGCCTGTCACAACACCTGACTATTTTTAGAGACAGGGTCTTACTCTTGCTCAGGCTGGTCTGGAATTCCTAAGCTCAGGCAATCTACCCGCCTCCGCTTCCCAGAGTGCCAGGATTACATGCGTGAGCCACTGCACCGGTGTGATAGTTATTATTAATTTAAGATTGTATTGTCCAATTATGGTAACCACATGTAGTTATTGAGCATGTGAAATGTTACTAGTTTCAACTGGGGTGTGTGGTAAGTATAAAACACACATCAGATTTTGAAGTCTTAATATGAAAAAAGTTTAAATATCTCTCTTTTTTTTTTTTTTTTTGAGACAGTCTCGCTCACCTTCGGGTATACTGATGTGGCATCATAGCTCACAGAAACCTCAAACTCTTGAGCTCAAGTAATTCTCTTGCCTCAACCTCCTGAGTAGCTAGGACAATGCCTGGCTTTTCTAGAGATGAGATCTTCAACTTCTGAGCTCAAGCAATCTGCCCACATCATCCTCCCAGAGTGCTGGGATTACAGGTGTGAGCCACCACACCCGTCCATCTCGTAAGTTTTATATTGATTACAGGCTTAAGTGATACTTTGAACATGACATTTTAAATAAAATTTATTAAAAGTAATTTCACCTTTTGGTTCTTTTTAAAGGCAGCTACTAGAAAATTGAAAACTAAATATGTGGCACACCTTATATTTCTACTAAATGATACTGTTCTAAGAAAGGCAAGGAGGGTCTTGTTAATAGTAATAGTGAATATAAAGCATTCTAATAAAAAGTGAAAATATGAGAAAATGATTTCTTATAGGGACAACTTTGACTCTACTTTTAACTTAAACCATTTATTCTCCCCTCCTGTTATTTATTTTTATTATTTCTGCAGTTTTTGACCGGGGCTGAGTTTGAACCTGCCACCTCCGGCATCTGGGGCCGATGCCCTACCCCTTTGAGCCACAGGCGCTGCCCCCCTCCTGTTATTTTTAACAAGGAACGTAAATACTCTTCTCTTAACTGCTAAACTTCATGAACTGCCTTAGGAGGGTGCAGAGCTTTGGAAAATGAATTTGTTAGCTCTTGGGTCTCTCCTACAGCTAGACTAAGAGCCCTATATATATATCTATATATATTTTAAAGGAACCTATAAAACAAAACAAAAAAAAAACTGTAATCACTTTGTAGAGTAGGTGGTTATCCTCTAATTTATTCCTTTTGTCTTTGCAAATTTATATTTTCATCTTTACTAAGAGCTGTTTATCTAAAGCTATCACTACACCAGAAATTTTCCACAATTTGCTAGTTTCATAATGGGTAGAGATTATAAAGATACAGAATCTCGAATCAACTTTTGTTTGTGGTGAGAGGTGCTGATCCAGTTTCAGTCTTTCACATGTGGTTGTCCAGTTCTCCCAGTGCCATTTATTGACTAGGGATTCTTTTCCCCAGTGTATGTTCTCGTTTGGTTTATCAAAGATCAGGTGGCTGTAAGAGGTTAGTTTCACCTCATGGTTTTCTATTCAGTTCCAGATATCTATGTCCATATTTTTGTGCCAATACTCTGCTATTTTGATTGCTATGACCTTGTAGTATTGCCGAAAGTCTGGTAGGGTGATGCTCCTGGCTTTGTTTTTATTACTAAGAATTGCCTTTGCTCTACAGAATTTTTTCTGGTTCCATTATTTTTTCCAAATCTTAAAAGTATGATGTTGGTATTTTAATGGGGATTCCATTGAATCTGTAGAGCTTTGGGAAGTATAGACATTTTGACAATGTTGATTATTCCCAGCCCTGAGCATGGCATGATCTTCCATTTGTTAATATCTTCTGATTTCTTTTCTTAAGGTTTCATAATTCTCTTTGTAGAGACCCTTCACCTCTTTTGTTAGGTGTATTCCTAGTTATTTCATTTTTTTTTTGAAGCCACTGAGGGAATTGTATCCTTGATTAGCTTCTCAATCTTGGATATTATTGGCATATACAAAGGCTACTTTGTGGACATTGATTTTATATCTTGAGACATTGCTATATTTTTTGATCACTTCCAGGAGTCTTGTGGTTGAGTCTTTGGGGTTCTGTAAGTATAAAGATCATATCATCAGCAAAGAGAGAGAGTTTGACCTCCTCCACACCCATTTGGATGCCCTTAGTATTTCCTTCTCTAGCCTAATTGTATTGGCTAGAACTTCTAGCACTATGTTGAATAGTAGTGGCGATAGAGGACAACCTTGTCTGGTTCCTGTTCTAAGAGGAAGATTTAAATCTAAGGCATAAAACAATAAAAATCCTCAAAGAAAGTGTGGGGAAAACACATGAACATATTGGCCTGGGGAAAGATTTTATGCAGAAGACTTCCATAGTAATTGCAACAACAACAAAAATAAACAAATGACACTTAATTAAACTGAAAAACTTATGTACAGCTAAGGAAACAACGACCAAAGCAAACAGCCAACCTTCAGAATTGGAAAATATATTTGCATAGTATGAATCAGACAAAAGCTTAATAGCTAGATCTATAGAAAACTCAATCAACAAGACCAACAATCCCATATATCACTGGGCAAGAGAGTTGAATAGAACCTTCTCTAAACAAGACAGACTAATGGCTAATAAACATATGAAAAAATGCTCATTGTCCCTAATATCAGAGAAATGCAAATCAAAACTACCCTGAGATATCACCTAACCCCAGTGAGAATGGCCCATATCACAAAGTCTCAAAGCTGAAGATGCTGGCATGAATATGGAGAGAAGGGAACGCTTTTTATACTGCTGGTGGAACTGCAAACTAATACAATCTTTTTGGAAGGAAGTTTGGAGAATCCTCAGAGAACTTAAATTAGACCTCCCGTTTGATCCTGCAATTCTATTACTGGGCATCTACCCAGAAGAAAAAAATCCTTTTATCATAAGAACATTTGCACTAGACTATTTATTGTACCTCAATTTACAATTGCCAAGATGTGGAAACAGCCTAAATGTCTGCCAATGTAGGAATGGATTAACAAGCTATGGTATATGTATGCCATGGAATACTGTTCAGCCATTAAAAAAAATAGAGGACTTTACATCTTTTGCATTAACCTGGATGGAGTGAAACACATTCTTAGTAAAGCATCACAAAAGTGAAGAAGTAAGAATCCAATGTACTCTATTATAGTATGAAGGCAATAGATGAGCTAATATGGGATGGGGGGTACGGGAATGATTAAGTGGAGAAGAGAGAGGGGGATGGCGGGGTCACAGTGTAGGGCACACCTTTGGGCATGGGACACAATTATAAGAGGGATTTTTCTAACATAATCAGTGTAACCTAAATCTTTGTACCCTCACTGAATCCCAAACAATAAAAAAAAATTACAACTTGGATGGAAGTAAAAGACATTATTCTTAGTAAAGCATCACAAGAATGGAGAAGCATGAATCCTATGTACTCAATTTTGATATGAGGACAATTAATGACAATTAAGGTCACAGTGGGAGTGGGGGAAGGGGAGAACAGAGAGAGAAAGAAGGAGGGAGGGATGGGGAAAGGAAGAGCAGAGAGAGGGAAGGAGGGAGGGGGGTGGGGCCTTGGTGTGTTCCACACCTTCTGGGAGCAAGACAAGATTGCAACAGGGACTTTACCCAACAAATGCAATCAGTTTATTGTACCTTCAGTGAATCCCCAACAATTAAAAAAAAAATACAAAAAAAAAAAAAAAAGACACAGAATCCTAGCATTTCCTATCATCAAGGAAAAGTTAACTGACATTAAAGATATCTCTGTGGCTTGATTTTATACTAAGCTTTCAGCAGTTGGTAACTTATGTGTGATTGGGGGGGTTTCCATTAAATGAAACACCTCATTTACTGGCCCTGTCAGATAATAGAGTAATTCTGCTGTATTTTATATTGATAACTTGCTTAATCATATCCACATATGTGTGTATTTGCAGAGAGATAAAATAATCAACACTGATTAAGAGTCTTCTAAGAGTAGATGGGGGGAGATTTCTGTTCTTTGAATTTTTTATTGCTTTTGTCTTTGTAAAAATTATAATGTGAGAACTTTTTAGCTTGCTTCAGTCTCAAAATGTACTGGCATGGCTCAGCACCTGTAGCTCAAGCGTCTAGGTGCCAGCCACATACACCAGAGCTGTTGGGTTCGAATTCAGCCCGGGCCTGCCAAACAACAATGACAACTACAACCAAAAGATAGCCGGGCATTGTGACGGGCGCCTATAGTCCCAGCTACTTGGGAGCATCCCAACTTCTTGGGGAGCAAGAAACTCGTTGAAGCCTAGGTGTTGGAGGTTGCTGTGAGCTGTGATGCTACAGCACTCTACCCAGGGTGACAGCTTGAAGCTCTGTCTCAAAAAAAAAAAAAAAAAAAAAAATGTGCTGGCACTTATGTCTTCACTTTCTAGGTATTGAAATTGTGGGTAAAATGTTCTCCCATCTTAACTTGTGAATCATCTTTCTATGCATTCTGAGTGAGTTGTATAGTCTCAGAAGAGCATTTTTTCTTGACTATGAGATTTGCTTCTTAGGCCTCTGTTAACTGCAGTTTCTTTTCCTGTACTATTATAGAGAGATTGGCTAGGAAAATTAAGATGGTGCAGTTGTTAATTATAGATGTGTCAGTTATAGAAATCTCAGACCTACCCAGAGTAGAGGTTGATTACACACAAGTTGTTTTTTTACAGTTATCCAGCTGAGGTACAGTGGTTTATTTTCCAAAGCCATTGGAATGTAATTGCATGAAGTTCTGTTTCAGAGTCTGCTTATAGTCATCTTTTGAAGTATTTTCCATGTCTCAGAGAAACTTATCATGCTTGTATGTAACTCATATATTTTATGTGGAGGCATACCAACTGTTTGTTAATTTGCAACTGAAAGACTGGCAACCCATTACAACTTAATGCAAGATATTTTAAACTTTTGCTTCTGGATGACTAACTTGTCAAAATGCTGGAGATACGATCATAGGTTTAATTTCTGGTAATTGCCAAAACTGTGCCTGTAATCCTTACAAATAGCATTAAAGCTGTGCCGTTGCTCACAAAACTGGAAAAACAAAACCCTCAGAAAAATCTTTCCCTACTAATAGCTCATGTGGGGCTTAACAATATCTCTTTACAATAAATAAATAAAGAAATGAAAACAAATTATATTTTTCAATAGACTTCATCTCATAAGAGGAGTTTTAGGTTCACAGGAGGATCGAGCAGAAGGTACATAGATTTCCCACATACTCCCCACTCCGAAAATGATTTTTCATGGCCTTCATTCCCTAGAATCTTTTCATAATCCCCAAAGGTGAACACTTTGAGACTAAAGTATCCACACACCATTCTGCCACCGATGAAACTAGCAGATTTTTTAATACATGCATAAATTTATGTTTCCTCTGTTAAAATGCAAAATGCCAAATAAATGGGAGAGCTATGCACTTAAAGGTGACATTCTAATGTGGCTTTCCCTACTTTCTTTCATTGTAGTGCATTTTTTGAAACTAGTTCAGAGATGTGGGTCCTGTGCCTGGGAGCTGGTTCTTCTCTCATCATTGCAGTAAACTCATTGCAAAACTCACGGCAGCAGAGCTGTCTGTCCTTCTGTTCTTAATCAGGCAGAGACATAAAATGGAATTTATACCTTGCCTAGAAATAGCATGAGGATTAGATGGGCCTGGCTTATATTTAGTGCCTCAGACATAAACAAAACAAATGCTTCAGGCATTCACTCAGGCAATATGGTGAGATCCCCTTGCCTTGGTCCTGGAGAAGGTGTTTTCTCTTTGGAATCATCCACCACATTTTCTTGAGCCATGTGGCAATGTTTAGCATTGAAGCTTGGGTTCCAAAATTGAGCTAGAGTTTCGTCTGGCAAGTCAATTGTGAACCAGCCTGGAGAGGGCTCGGCTGGGTTTGATGGGATTAAAAGACCCTTGGATAATGCACAGGAAGTTGACTGGCACAGGTGTTAGTTAACATGAGCACTTAGGCTCAGATTCCATTTCCTGTGAGGCACTGTATAGATATGACGGAATAAACTTGTGCTGTCTTGTAAATTTGAAAAGAGCAGTGTGGGAACTTTGAGGGAGGGTCTTTCTTCTCCAGAGTAGCGATGTTGCGAGAGGAGCAAGGAGGGAAGTGGGGTATGAATGGAAGTTACTTTGGGTGTAAAAAACAAAAACAGGGTGGGAAGGGGAGTTTCATAAATGGACTTTCCTTCCTGCTAGATACTGAATTCAGTACTTCTAATACTAGGACATTTTGGCCATGAATAAGTAGAAACTGTGTCCTCTAGATTACCTCTCCCTGCCAATTCCACCTGCATTGGGAACCCCATTTCTTGAGCAGTTGTGTAATATTTCAGAGTGCGTCACTCTGAAATATTCTACATCTTTTGAAAGATGTAGTATCACAGCAACACAAAAACTTACGCCATGATTAGGTTTTTCTGTTAGAAGTGGTTTACTTCATTATTTAGAGCTCCATCATGTTAATTATGGCTCAAGATTATTAACTGACTGTGATTTCTCTTGTACCTCATCACCTTCCGTTTCATCACGTAGACGTGTGTGCATGCCCGTGTGTGTGTGTGTGTGTGTGTGTGTGTATGTATGTATATATATATATATATATATGTATAATCTATGTTCTTCCTCCAGATGTTTTCTGGAAAGGAGTTCCAGCCTGGTCTAATGATCTGGATGGATGATAATGAAAAAAGGATATTTAAATTTTAGCCTTCAAGACACAGCAGCAATAAGAATTTTAATTTTTCTCAAAAAAATTAAAGTTGATTATATAACATTTATGCATTTATGGTGGACCCTATGTAATTTGAATGTTATGAACCTGAATGAAGTATAGACCATGAAATTATCTCCCAAATGTCAAAAGTAGTTCATGGTTAGCCTGTCAAGCAATTGTGAACCTTGTCCTCTTTTCCTTCACTCATGCTTATAATTATAATAATTATTATATGGTTTATGTATATTACCTAATTCATTATGTACAGATTCACTCCTAGTCATCCAAAATACAGTGAAATTATCCTTATAGGGCATTGTGCTTTATAAGGAATTCAGTATGATGCAGAAGTGCCTTGGACCGTTTTTAAACAAGTTCATTGAATTGAGCACCCAGATGACCTCATTTTAGGTTTAGCTTAAGCATGTATCATCCATCTCCAAGGACAGCATCAGAGTGCCGTTCCAGTGTCCCATTAATACCTATAATGATACCCTCGGAAAATCTTAGGGCAAGCACAGTTTTGCAGTTTGTTTTTTCTTATACCTTTTAAATATTGGTTATTTGTAGATATTCCAGCTTTTACTTGTGCCTGTGTTTTCTCAATTACCTCCAGATAACCTTTGTTGTGTAATTCTAGGGTTCATAGGGCCATCAGTAGCACTGCTGAAAAAGACTCACAAGGCCTGCCTGCTTTCAATTACTAGGGGTGGCGGCGAGGACAGGAACAGCAGTAGCTGGGGCCCAGCAGCAGTGGCACCAAACAGCACCATCTAGGAAGTATTTCCTTACCATGTGCCTGTGTGTGATTGCCAGGCATTATCTCAGCCTGGGGGTGAGAGTTGTAATCATCACCCCGTTTTGCAGATGAGAAATCTCTGAAAGTCTGGGAGGCTCAGTAACTTATGAGAAGTTACAGAGACAGTGAGAGCAAAAGCTGGGAAATGAGCTACTTTGAAGCCTGTTTTCTTACTATTCAGCCACATTTCATTTCTTCTATGTCATCACATCAGCACAATTAATGGACTTGCTGAAGCTAGGAAGAAGTGAGCAACAGGGTCCAATTTCACTCAAGCAAGTTCATCTAAGTTGATAGAAATAGGAACTTGGCTCTTGTTGTTGGCATTTTGTTGCTCAGGAAATGTATAGATTTCTGATGGGAACTTGCCCTTTGGAACATGGTGGAGGGAAGCTGATTAAATAATTAGTTCCCATTCGAAAGTAAATCCATTTAAAATATCCTTTAAAGCATCTGGGTCTGCATCTTTAGGCAAGGACTCGTCTGGTTTTCTGGTAAAGTCAGAGTCACGGCTTCAGTAGAGGTTTTGGTTGGGTTGTGGCAGGGTTTGCATGGAGGGGCAGCCAACTGGAAGGGGAACATGGGTGAGGATGCCTTTGGAAATTAAACATGGTCATGAAAACCTTCTTTTGAAGGCAGATTTCCAGGTGTGCTGTAAACCATTCTAGGCTGTAATTGAAATATAAAAGAATCTTCAAAAGCAGTGATCTATTTTTTGGTGATTGTTGTGCTAATCCTAAAATCCTAGCATGAATTAATATAAAGACAGGATTGGGTGCATAAAAGTACTTGTTTTAATCATTTAGCATGTTACTCAAAACTAAACTGGTTGAGGCTTCAAGTCTAAGGGTGAAAATCTTTCATCTATCAAATCCCACCATAATCTGCCAAGAACAGCCACCAGGGGCTCCTGTAGCAGGTGTGAAAAGAAGCTCCTTCTACTCGAAAAGCTCGAGAGGGGAGAGATTTGCTGTAGTTCATGTATAATGAAATGGGAACGGGTGATGCCATTTAAAGTACTTCTCTAAAGCTCAAAAAGAGTGAATAAATCTTTGCTTAAAATCAGGTACTGCATGAAAATATTTTACGATGCAGAAGCTTTCAGTTGGCAGGTCTTGTCTTAGGAGTTGAGTATTAAGTTACTTTGCCGCAGGTGCGAGGACTGTGTTGGCTTAGCCAGTGTACTCCATGTGAGAGTCAGAAGGCATACAGGAAAGACAGCCTTCAGATCTCAGAAAAATAGTGAGCACTGTCCACAGCCCGTATGCCTCCCGGTACCTAAAGTAGGTGCGTTGTATCCAGTAAACAAACAGCAGCAGTGTGTATGAGGACTGTGTCTGGATACCCCGTGTAGGTTGCAGCATGGGGTGCATATAGTTTCTTTTAATTTGTCCCAAAGTAGAAAGTAAAAGCTGGAGCCTTATGTATGTGCTGAGGAACCAAAGATGGTGCAGAGTGCTGGGGTCTTGTTTCCTGTGTGGTCTGGGGTGCTTGTGGTGAGCATGGACTGACACTGTTTTACCCTCTTCATCTAGACGCACTACTTTGGCCTTTGGTTTCTCAGCAAGAGCCAGCAGGCACGATGGGTGGAGCTGGAGAAACCTCTGAAGAAACATCTGGACAAATTCGCTAATGAGCCTCTGCTTTTCTTCGGAGTCATGTTCTATGTGCCAAATGTGTCATGGCTTCAGCAGGAGGCCACACGGTAGGTGCATTTTCCTGCTATGTTCCGTGTAAGGGTGTGAGCTAACTGTGAAGGCTTGCAGTGAAGTAGATGAGCTGGTTGATGGAGGGGGTGTGTGTATGTGTGTGTAGAAGGGGACAGGGTGGAGTAGTTGATTATTTACCAGCTGCTTTGCAGCTTTAGCATTTTGATTGAATCCACGTAGCTAACCCCAGCAGTTCCCTGTAAGGCTGGTAAGGTACTGATCCTGAACCAGGTAGAATTATTTATTTACTTATTTATTTTGAGACAGAGTCTTATTATGTTACCCTCAGTAGAGTGCTATGGCTTCCGAGCTCACAGCAACCTCAAACTCTTGGGCTTAAGCGATTCTCTTGCCTCAGCCTCCTGAGTAGCTGGGACTACAGCCACTACGTCCGGCTATTTTTTTTTGTTGTTGTTGTTGTTGTAGTTGTCATTGTTTAGCAGGCCCAGGCTGGACTCGAACCCATCAGCCCCGGTGTATGTAGCTGGCACTGTAACCACTGAGCTACAGACGCCGAACCAACCAGGGAGAATTTTATGTCTAATGACGTTGCATTGTTAGTTGGAAGCTATAGTTAAAATAGGTATGCTAGAATTTAATAAAAAGTTAATCGCCTATACTGTTTTGTCCAATCTTGTCCTGAAGACATCCCCAAATAAAAAGTGCCGTCTTTGGATTTGAGGATTGGGAAGGTAACTTAAGAAGGGAGTAAACTTAAAGAGGCAGAGTTGAGAGAGAAGAGTTTGGATTGTCCTTTGTTGAGTTAGAGAAGACGAGAAGCCAGCAGTAGAGAGGAGACCTGGGGATTGGCTTCACTCAGTCGTTCATACACTGCTTTAACTTGGAGAAGCCACCTGCCATCTTTGAAGTGATGTTCTCCCCCCTCATCTACAAAGTGAGGGATTTGTTTTAGTTTGTAAAGTATGATTCAGTGAAGGAAACAAGTGTATTTGTGTTGGTGTTAGTACAGTTCACTTATCGGTAAGAGTTTTCTGATGGGGAGTCTCCTCATCAAATGGAGATTTTCAGTAGTAGCAAAGAGCATCACATTATCCCTCTACTGTTTACCTCTTACTCAGATCTTGGCAGTTAGAGTGCTTGGAAAGCAATGTCACTGATGTGTCTAGAAGAAGGAATAGTATTCAACTTGCTCTCACTTGTGTACTTTCTAGATTTTAAACTTCTGAAATAGGGATACATTTATTAGATTTTTTTTTTTTTTTTTTTTTTTTTTTTTTTTTTTTTACAGACTATCACTTTGTTGCACTAGGTAGTGTGGCGTGTTATAATAGCAAAAACAATTTGGCTCAAGCGATTC
>CAUYPK010131268.1:0-10936 GCA_963574355.1 Loris lydekkerianus | reverse complement strand
TATAAGGACACTTGTACTGGACTGTTTATTGCAGCTCAATTTACAATTGCCAAAATGTGGAAATAGCCTAAATGCCCACCAACCCAGGAATGGATTAACAAGCTGTGGTATATGTATACAATGGAATACTATTCAGCTATTAAAAAAAATGGAGACTTTACATCTTTCGTATTAACGTGGATGAAAGTGGAAGACATTATTCTTAGTAAAGCATCACAAGAACGGAGAAGCATGAATCCTATGTACTCAATTTTGATATGAGGAAGAAGGACGTTTTGGAAGTTTTAATGACAGCATAATGTTCTATTTCATGTATCTATCAACATTTATTTAGCCAATTCCGATTATTGGATGTCTAGGTTATTTTCAATTTTTACTATTAGAAACAACCCTGGTATAGATTTTCTTCTACCAAAATATTTGTCCATACCCATGATTATTTCCTTGCATTCAATCTAGGAAGCAGAATGATTGGTTCTAAGGTAAAGCTTTGGATACATATTATCAAGCTGACCTTTGGAAATGTTGAATTAATTTTTGTAACTTCTTCCTAGAAAAAAGTCAATACTGTTTATCATTGGAAGCACTTGCCATTTTGGTAGACAAAGTGGGATGTCTCCTTGTCTTAATTTGCACTCATTGATTATTATTGAATAATATATTGAATCTATATATTGATTATATTTTAAATGTTTAAAAATCATTTTTTTAAATGATTATTACTGGGTATATATATTTCTCTCAATTGATTTTGTGTCCTTTGCTCACTTTTCTATTGTGGGGTTATTTTTAAAAATTGATTTGTAAGAACTCTTTATATATTATAACTGTTGCATTATAAATAACTTGATTCTTTGAAAGCTCTTGAATAATATCTCATGAATATTTATTTCATAATTTCAGTTTGTCTTAAAGCAAAAGTGGCCATGTGGTTATGGTCCTTCACCCTTTGGTTTTTTGTGTTGTTGATAGTAATGTGATTGGTTGCTTGGTAGCAGCCCAATCTAGAAGAAAGCTTGGGATCTTCAGAGGTAGCTGACAACAGTTGGATGGTATGCCTTTCTGAGTTGCCAAATCATTTAAGCTTGTCTGAAGACAATGCTTTTTCAGTGTATCAAATTCTTCCTTTGTTGAAATTTTCAGATAAGATCAAGTTTTAGAGTTCAGACTATCTTTAATCTGAACTGACATATTATCTTCTTTCAGACTCAAAAGCCAGGATAGATATAAACTTTCAAACCTGGCAGTTTGGCTGATTTTATTCAATATAGGCTGTTCCTAGAAGTAAAAATATTTTACATTACCAATAGACAGGTCCTACCGGTTCTGTAATGTTAAAGGTTTTAAAAAGATGGAAGTCCAATGTTGTAATCCAGATACCTAGTTTTCCACAGGTATTTTGTTTTCAAAATTTTGATGATTATAAAATTTTGCTAGCCTTGTTTTTCTAGCATATCTACTTTCTCCCCATGACATTTTAAAGCAAATCTCTGACATCATTTTATTTAGCCTGTGAATACTTTAGTATGTATCTCTAACTGATAAGAATCTTTCAAACATAACCAGAAGATATTGTCATATTTAATACAAACAGTTTTAATAACATCTAAATCTTGGTTATATTTATTTTCTGATTTTTCCAAAGATGTTGTTTTATATTTGATTTATTCAACTTGGAATCCAAAAGAGGGCCACACATTGTAATTTTTTTCTTATAGCTTTTATCCTAAAGCAACTACCCTCCCCATTTTTTTTTTTTTTATGCTATTGATTTGTTGGAGAAACTGGGCTGTACATTTTTAGAATGTCCCAATTTTTGTATTGTGTAGTTAGAGTGAGAGGGCCGATTAGTTTTTGGTTCAATATTTCTAGGCAAGACTATCTCGTAGGTGATGTGTATTTTCTGTGACATTAAATTATTAGACACCCCTTCTCTAATATTATTGTGATTGATTAGTGACTTCAGGAGTCGTCAACATAATCCCTCCATCATCAAGTTCTCCACAGTCATTTCACCTAATAGTTCTGGCATCCCATGATATATGTTGTCTAGATTGATCATTTCATTAAGCTTTGCAAAACAGTGATTTGTAATTCTATTATTTCTTCTTCAATTAGTACATGAAATTATTTTTAAAGAACTTATTCTCATCAACTATTTAGTTATATAGAAATAAAATTCATGCAGGAATGGCAAGATATATGCTTCATTCTTTTCCATTTGTTATAAATTTTCATTAATGAGTTGGCAGCCTTAGCAACCTGTAGTAGTGACCAATGAGTATTTCTTTTTTCTTTCTTTCTTTCTTTTTTACCATTATGAGTCATCGATTTTTTTATATACTTGATATGTTTCAATCCATTACTATCATTATTCTTTTTGATGTTCAAATGGTCCCATCTCAGGCCAAATGGAGATGTTCAAGTTGGTTCCTGTATCCTTTTGACCTGACCCCATTAGTCTTTGATGTTCTATATATTTTTAATACATATAACAGCCTTACGCTCCATCTCTCCATCACTCCCTAAAGCAAGAATTGAGGTTACTCTACTTCACTGAATCTGGACTTTTGGGAAGGCATGCTAAGCTTCCCTTTTTAAAGAATTTAATTCTTCTCAGACTCAAATGTTATGCTGAAAAATGAATTCAGGTACTGAGCAGACAATCAGTGTGCATTGTTGAATTAAATTCTGCTTTGCAGAGCCATGTATTTCACATGCTAATGTAAACAGTATATGGAGCCAGGATAATTTAGCTCATTTCCATGAACATCTCTGAATTCACGCATATTGTCGTGTCTTTAGAAAAAGCTTAAACACACACCTAGAAGCTTAAAAAATATCTCTGTGCAATTGTTTCTGTCATTTGGGGTATTAGCATTCTTCTCACAGTGCTTTGCTTATATAAATTTAACAGGATGAAAGGTTGATGCTGAGACAAGTCTTTGGACAGATTCGTTACCTTAGCAACCTTGCCCCAGACTTCAACCGCCCTGACCCAGCTACAAAGTCCTTCACTGGTTAACGAGACACTCTTAATGACAGCTGGCTGAAACTCAGGCCTGCTGATAAAATGACTTGTTATCTGGACAGTAACCTTTGGAGGAATATTATCTTTATCAGATTTTCAAAACAATCCAAACACCGAGTAAGGTTCCACTAATAACTATATTCATAAGGCCATCATGCTTAAGTGCTCCTGGGAAAGCATTAGTAACAGGAAATTAAGTGTTACGCAGTTATTGCTAACCTCGCTGCATAAAACAGAAACTGGCCACCCAGTGATTTTGTGTTGGTGGCAGTCATTAGATGCCACTGTCCTGTATAATTGAAAAATTGTTTGTGGAAAGGAAATATTTTCACTGCCTCATTAGACCCAACTCTTTTTTTTTTTTGAGACAGAGTCTTATTATGTCGCCCTCGGTAGAGTGCCGTGGCGTCACACCTCATAGCAACCTCAAACTCTTGGCTTAAGCAGTTCTCTTGCCTCAGCCTCCCAAGTAGCTAGGACTATAGGTGCCCACCACAACGCCCAGATACTTTTTGGTGGCACCAACTCTTAATTGTATTGGGAAAATCTGAATGCCCTTTTGAGGTTCAAGTTACATATATAAAGTTGTTGTCTGGGTAGTTTCAATGGTTAAAAATAAAATCAATTTCTATCTGAGCAGAGATTTTAAATGATCATAGGGATGTTCTAGAAAGCTCTGTAAGAATGAAATCATAATTAATTAATTATTAGTTTGTTTATTCATCAGCTATTATTCAACAGGTGCAGTGCTAGGCAGTAGGAGTGATACCCAGTGAATAAAACCCATATTTTCATTCAGTTCAGTGTCACCTGATGGACAGCTATTGAGTGAGTACTTTGGGTTTTAAATATGTTGGTAAACCACAGATATTTCCTATCATATATCCAGAAGATCATAGCACACGTGTACAGCTGGTATATATTCTGATTAGTTGGTGTTCATGCTGTGTAATTAATAAAAATTTCAAAATGGATTCTTTTATTTTATTTATTTATTTATTTATTTATTTATTTATTTATTTATTTATTTTTGAGACAGAATTTCACTGTGATGCCTTGACTAGTGTGCTGTGGCATTTTAGTTCACAGCAACTTCAATTTCTTGGGTTCAAGTGATCCTCTTGCCTCAGGTTTATTTATTTATTTATTTATTTATTTTTAGTAGAGATGAGGTTTAACTCTTGCTCAGGCTGATCTTGAACTCCTGAGCTCAAGCAATCCACCTGCCTTGTCCTCCCAGAGTGCTGGGATTACAGGCATGAGCTACCATGCCTGGCCGAAAATAAATTCTTTTATACATTCTATCATTATATTAGGGATTGGGTTTTATTGCTCGTAAGCATTTGTGTGCTTTTAGCTTGACTCAACAAATCTTACTTTGCAAATCAACCAAAGATCCACCTTTAAAAAAAAATCTAGGAATGTAAGGAGATTCCTGTAGTCCTAGTACAAAATAAGAAAACATTCCTACATATCTAGAGGAGAAATGGTAGATCTATTGTAATAAACTCTTGTTCAGTGTGTGTTAAGGAGAGAACCAAAGCTTCCTCTTTCCATCTCTTTCCAAAAGGCAGCCATCTGTAAGCCAGAAAGACAGCCCTCCCCAAGAACTGAACCTGCCAGCACTGTGATCTTGGACTTCCCAGCCTCCAGCAGTGGGAGAAATAAATGTCTATTGTTTAAGACTCTCAACCTATTGTATTTTGTTATAATAGCTTATGCTAAAGCTTCGACATCTGGAGCTTATTTGTTTAGGTCGATACCCCTTCTCTATCAAAAGTAATTCCACCACATCACTCACTGTTGGTTAAACACACCTTGGTGAAGCTCTCGTATGTGTCACTGTGCTAGGTACCTGGTTTCTGTAACAAGTCACAAACCCTATTATAGGAGAAAATATAATCAAACAGAAAAGATGGGTTCATAAACATAGGAAAGATGGATGACAATATTAACATCTAAGGTTTTATTAAAGGTCGAAACAAGAAAAAGTCATGAAAATCTTTATTTTATGCAAGTGAAAGGATGCATTTCTGGCATAGGAAATATTGTGTCTTTCTTGAGCGGTATCCACAGAATAAAGACAAAAATAATATATTTCTTTAATTTTTTTTTATTGGTTTGTAGAAGAACTGGTATGTATTGCTTTTCTTTTTAAAGTGGAAAATCACATAATTTACTCATATTTCTAGCTTCTGTTGGGCGCCTGGAGGCCCAGAGATAATATTGAAAACTCAGTCTCTGATTAGCAGTTTAGAAGCAAAGTAAGGCTAAGTATTTATCTGGTCCGACTACAAGCTTCATGTGTCACTTTGGAGTGGCCCTTTGTCTTGGTCAGTTTGGGTCACTGTAACATAGTGCCACGACTAGTGTCTTAAACCTTGTCTCATCAGAGCTTCTCTACTGTCCTGAGATCAACAGTGGCTTCTGAGTCTACCTCATCCTTCACATCAGTGCATCTGGCCAAGTGTCTCACAGTTATGACAGACAACATCCTTGGTGTAGGTACGTTTGTACAAAAGTTTTCACATGTAGCAGGTATGAATCCAGTACACTATTTAGATTAGCAAGAAAGAAAACTCTTTATTTGCTTATATGTCAACTTAAAGATAGTGCTGGGGTGGTAGAAACTCAATGTCAGTCACCTCCTGGATTCTTCACCTGACATTCAAGTATTTAGGGAGTGTTTGGTGTTTAATGCAAATTTGCAGACAGAAAAGCCCATTGAGATGTCTGTTATTGGGTGGGAACATGGATCCACACCTTTGCTGCTGAGATGTCCCTCGTTCTTGCCCATCTGGCTCTTTCAGGCTGATTGCTCTGTGACCTAGGACTTTGTTCTGGATACAGTAGTCATTTCTCTATGCCATGTTAGATATGAGAGTCCCTGAGAGATGTTCATGGCCCAGCCTGCCTGTTTTTGCTCTGCAGCCATCTACTCCCTCTGCAAAGACCAGCAAAGAAAGAGACTGCTGGTGACATCTCTCAAGTCCTAATGACTTCCTTCAGTAAGCCTTTCTTCCTTCCTAAAGTTGTTTTTTTCCTAACCCAACCGAGCCCACATCCTTTCTTTAAGTCAAGTTTGTTCATTTTCATTTTCCAGCACAACTGTACCTGCCATTATACACTATTTATTTGCAGCTCAGTTTTCAGTAGTTTTTTCCCCCCTGATTTCATGCTAGGAAAAATTTTTTTCTTTTAAAAAGTTTGCTAACATGGCTAACTAGTCCATTAAATGAATTCATGAATAACACGAATCATGATTTGGACAGTTTTGTCCTTGCTTATACAAGTTCCTCATTCCTAAACTCTTTATAAGGTTTGGAAATACTAATATTATTTTTGTAGGAATTAAAGAAATAAAAATGTTTCACTTCTACTCTTCTGAAGTTTTATGGTAATCTTATTTACTGGAGCTCCTTAATCTTATTTGTCTTATTAGATCATTTGTTACTGTTCTGTAAGATTCCAATAAACTCTTCAATAAACATTAAAACTTGAGAGCTTATCACTCCCTGTTATCTCTCCATGAACACTTGTTAACTTTGTTCTGCTGTTACTTTTGTGCCAAGTGGATCACTTAGACATTAGTTTATGATTTCTTTTTTTTAAATGTAGGTAATAAACATTATATGAAGAAACCAATTACAACGTAATTCAGCACAGTCCCACTAATCAAATTAGCCCTTCCAAAGATGGCAGTTGGGAATATTTACCATGGAAATATCTGTCTTTAGAATGAATTCTGAAATCAAATTGTGGTATACTGCACCCAGAACTTCCTGGACCTCTGGAAGAGCTGTGCTGTGACCTGTAATCAGCACCCTCCCAGACCCTGGTAAGAGCTGCGCAGGGACCCTCCCAGACCTCCAGAAGAGCTGCCCTGGGACCTGTGATTGGCACCCTCCTGGACCTTAGTAAGAGCTGTGCCAGGACCTGCTATCCCACCCGCTGGGACTCTCCATGCACTGAGAAGGAACTCCAGGAGCCATGCAACCCCATGTCCTCCCTCCTGTACCCTCCCTGCCTCCACACTGCCTTCTGATCTGGCCAGGACTCTGGTAGCTGCATGTCCTCCAGAGCCCTCCCTGCCTCGGTGTGGAGCCGTTCTCCTGGCCAGAGACTGCGGGAGCCTTGGGCCCTCTGTGCCAAAGTCACTGGGTGCCAGGCACTCCCAGAACTGTGTGCACCACCCCCTGCCCTGTTGCTGGATCCGGGGTTGTCACACTCTGGAGCTGCTCTCACAACCAGAACTTCTTGGCTGGGGCAGCCCCAGAAGAGCTACCCAAGGTCACTCCCTACGAAGATTCAGCAACAATAGAGTGATCCCCCTGGGGTCTAATCTCGGAGAGACACCACCCCAACTATGAGGATTGCCAGAGGCAATAATGAAAAACAAGCATGAGGTGAAATCAAAGGAAAAACTCTGGCAATATGAATAATCAGAGTAGATCAACTCCCCGAAGGAACAATGGGGCAGACACAGCACAAGATCCCATGCACAAATGATATGTCAGAAATCGAATTCAGAATCTGGATAGCAAATAACATCAAATTAGAATTCCAAGCAGTAACCCAAAAGATGTCTCAAGAATTCAACAGATTCAAAGACCAAATGACCAAAGATTTTGACACATTGAGACAAGAAGTTGTATCCCTCAAAGATCTGAAACATAGTAGAATCCCTCAGTAACAGAATGGAGCAAGCAGAAGAAAGAATTTCTAACATTGCAGACAAAGCTTTCAAATGCTCCCAAAATCTCAGAGAGGAAGAGAAATGGAGGGCAAAAACAGATCACTGTTTCAGAGAGCTCTGGGATAACTGTAAGAAAACAAATATTCACCTTATAGGGATCCTTGAAAGCAATGAAGTGGCTCAACAAGGCACAGAGTCTCTTCTACATGAGAAAATGAAAGAGAACTTTCCAGAAATCCCCCAGACAAATCATAATCAATTTCACTAACGTTAATATGAAGGAGAAAATTCTGAAAGCAGCCAGATGAAAGAAAACCATCACCTACAAGGGTAAGAATATTAGAATAAGTGCAGATCTCTCTGCTGAAACCTTTCAAGCTAGAAGAGGATGGTCATCAACTTTTAATTTCCTACAACAAAATAACTTTCAACTCAGGATCCTGTACCCATCTAAACTGAGTTTCATTTATGATGGATAAACACTTTAATGACATTCACATGTTGAAGAAATTTACCACAACTACACTAGCTCTCCAGGATATTCTCAGACCTATCCTCCATGAAGATCAGCATAATCCTCCAGTACAAAAGTAAACCCACCCAGAAAATTTTGATGAAATTCCAACTTCCACAGTCGCAACAGGATTAAAAATGTCCACCGGACTCTCAAAAGGCTTATCAATATTCTCAATTAATGTGAATGATTTAAATTGTCCTCTAAAGAGGCACAGGTTGGCTGGACTGGATACAAAAACTCAAGCCAGATATATGCTGCATACAAGAATCCCATCTTACATTAAAGGACAAATATAGACTCAAGGTAAAGGGATTGTCATCTATACTCCAGGCAAATGGAAAGCAGAAAAAAGCAGGCATTGCAATTTTATTTGCAGATGCAATAGGCTTTAAATCAACCACAATAAGGAAAGATAAGGATGGACACTTCATATTTGTTAAAGGTAACACTCAATATGATGAGATCTCAATTATTAATATTTATGCACCCAACCAAAAGGCACCTAATTTATAAGAGAAACTCTAACAGACATGAGCAACTTGATTTCCTCCAGTTCCAAAGTAGTTACAGATTTTAACACCCCTTTAGCAGTGCTGGATAGATCCTCCAAAAAGAAGCTAAGCAAAGAAATTTTAGATGTAAACTTAACCATTCAACATCTGGACTTAAGAGACATCTATAGAATATTTCATCCCAACAAAACTGAATGCACATTTTTCTCATCAGCCCACGGAACATACTCCAAAATTGACCACATCCTAGGCCACAAAACTAACCTCAGCAAATTAAAAAAAAAAATAGAAATTATTCCTTGCATGTTCTCAGACTATCATGGAATAAAACTTAAACTCCATAACAACAGGAACCTGCATACCCATACAAAAACATGGAAACTAAACAACCTTATGTTGAAGGATAAATGGGTTATAGATGAGATTAAGAAGGAAATTACCAAATTTTTGGAACAAAATAACAAGAGAGGGGCGGAGCATGATGGTGGACAGGACAGATGTGTAGTCCACCTCTCCCAAGCCATCAGGAGAGAAGAAGGGGTGTCTGGACTTTCCCTGAATGTGGATTATTGGCGTGAGACGGCTCAGCTGGAGACGCTCAGCGAGGTGGGGAACTGCTATATCTGTGAGGTAATTTGAAACCAGACTCTGCCGTGGAGATTCATCCCTGCCTGGCCGATTGGCCAGCAGGCCCCCTCCCTTACGGAGGGCTTACTAACGCTGCTAAAATCAAATTAACAGATATTTAATCCTGATCTGAGAGGGCATCCAAAAGGAGAGCCCCTCAAAACCACGGGGAACCGGGCAATCTGCTGGGCAGTGGAAGGGAGCTCTCCAGGGAAACAGACATTTTGAACTAAGACCGGTGCCCTCCCCCAGACCAGCAGGGATTAAGTGGAAGCACAACACTCCTGCTGGAAAACGCTGGAGAGGGCTGGTGGTTCAGGCTGTGTTGCTAATTTACTGGTCCTGATCGAAAAGGGAATTTTTGAATCATAATACTCAGAATTAGGTACCCGAGTCCTTCCACTGGCTCCCGCCACAGCCACGCCAGCCATGTGACCCAGCTCCCTCCGGGCGGTGAACAAAGCAAGTCGTGCGACCCAGCTCCTGCGGCAGAGAACAAAGCAGCACCTCCCACACAGCCGATTATAGTCGCCAGCTTCTAGGAGAACCTGGGAGCACAGCGCAATGATCTGAGAAGTGTGGACTCCTGCACTGAGAAGGTTGCTCGCCAGTGCTGTCTGGAGCAAAATAGCTGAGATTTCACATTGCTTGGGTCACAAACTTTTACAGAAACTCCAAAATGGCGATGGGCCATGGAAGGCGGTTGCCATGGTAACAGTATAAACTGTGAATTAGGTATAGGCCTGGGAATCACTAGCAGCGCCACCTGGTGTCTGGAAAATATATAGCAGTTTGATTGTATTCCTACGAAAGCTGAAGCTGGCATCATACATACAGAGGTGTATTTCTACATACAAGAACGGCTTTTTTGTAGACGGTGACTTTTTTTTCTTTTGGTTTGTTTATTTATTTTTTTTTGTTTTACTTTTTTGTTGTTCTTTTTGTTTTGTTTTTTTGTTTGTTAGTTTGTTTGTTTTGTGTGTTTGTTTTTGTTCTTGTGCCCTGTTTTTTCCTCACCATTTACTTGGAGGAGCTTTTGTTAAGTTTTTATTATTACTTATTAAATATATATATATATTTTTTAATTTCTATTTTTTCTAATTTTAATCTCTCCTTTCTTCTCTTTTAACTTTTCTACAAACACCACTTTTTTACCTTTTTAAAAAAAATTATTGTACAAATATCACTATTTTTTTTGCAGTTGATTTTGTGTTGCTGGTGTCGTGGGTGTTGTCTGTATTTCTATGTGACTCCATCTATTTCTGTGTCTATGGTCTAATGTGTCTGGTAGCTTTTGTATCTGTCTATTTACTCATTTGCTGTCAATGAGCTCAATGTTCCAACCTGCAACCCTGAACTCAAAGCACTCCTTTCCACTCTCACTTGGAGGTCTGGAGAACTGCCCCCAAGGAGTCCAGATTCTGGGGTGACTGCGAGAGAATAGTAAACAGGACCTGGACTGCAGCTAGACAGCGACGATTCTGTAGCATAGGAGTGAAGAGACGACGGTCGGCTAAGAAGGAATAAGGAAGGAGCAGTGGTGCCCTGAGGTG
>CAUYPK010131262.1:0-35197 GCA_963574355.1 Loris lydekkerianus | reverse complement strand
TCCCCCCTCCCTTCCCCTTCCTTGGCCCTTTCCCCATGTTCTTGTGCTATAGTTGGGTTATAGCCTTCATATGAAAGGTATAAATTAGCTTCATAAAAAATATGGAACGCTTCATGAATTTGCATGTCATCCTTGCGCAGGGGTCATGCTAATCTTCTCTGTATCGTTCCAATTTTTAGTATATGTGCTGCCGAAGCAAGCATAAAATAAATATGTTTTAATGAAGTTTCATTACTTAATATCACTACTCTGTGAGACCTTCAAATGGAATTAAACTACTAATTATTTAAATATGTCTATATTATTAAAATATACAAAATTATTTTTAATTAAAAATAATAAACGAAACAAAATGCTTAATAAGAATTAGAATCTGACATATCAGAACAGTATTAATGACAAGTTATAACACAAGCGAGCAAAGGACAATTTTTAGAAAGTTTTTAGAAAAAATTTGGAAAACAATTTTCAGAAAAAATTAAAATGACCAAAAAACCATGTAAAAACTGTATGTTCTTAGTATAATCAAATAAGATCAAGTTATCACTATTTCTTAACTTGAAAAACTAAGAAAGTTTTGTTTTTAATTATAATGAGCAATGCAACAAAGGGTAAGCTAAAATTTATACTCTATTGTTAGAAATGTCAACAAATATAATTCTTTTGGAGAACAATTGGTAACATCAACAGCATTACAAATGCTCATACAGTAATTCCACTTTTAAAATTCTAAGGAAAAAGCATACATGAACACATTTTTTGCAGAATGTTCACTGAATATTATGTATAATACTGAAAAAATGTTTACATAGTCAACAGAACTACAATTCACAAATTATGGTAAACTTACAGGATGAAAAACTATGTTTCTACTATAACGCAAAAATTTAGAAATGAGAAAAAATGCTAACATATTTGATGAAAAAAGCAGAATATAAAATTTTCGACATTTTCTCCCCAAAAAAGCATTATCTTTTTTCTCTTTTTACTTTTTTAAAAGCATTATTTTAACAACAAAAAAAGGATATTAGAAGGTCCAACCAAGAAAATAAACATTTCAAATGTTCACCTATATTTCTTGACTAATTTACACACTAATTGGCATACTTTCCATCTAAGCAGAATGACACGGTATCATGAAAATGGATATTATATACTACCTCCTACTCAGCATGTAACTTAAACTGGTAGTGTTTGCCAATGATTCCAGTTTGGATTGTTATATTCATAAATTTCCTTCTTAAATATTTACATATATACAATGCTGACATGTTTTAAAATTAAGTCCTAAGTAGATATCCCTGCAATTTGGTCACTATATGCATACTATAAACTCATTTAGCAACACAGCATCATTTAACATCTCACTTTTATTGACACAAAATAGGCAATTTATATATGTAAATTAAGAATGATTGATATATGATATATATTAATATATAAATTCAAAAATACTAACTCAACACAAACAATGGAAATTTTGTTTAGGGCTACTTAGAACTTTAGAAACTAAGCTACTGAAATATTTTAGAAAACACGACATGAAATACTCCTAAAGAATGAGATGGTGATGTTAGCTAAATTTGTTTAAGTTTTTACTATGTATGTGGCAGGCATGCACCCAGCACTTTACATACTTTGTCACATTAAATATGTAATATACGAAAGTCTATGAGGTAGGTTCTATTAATATTAACTTTACACATGTGAAATTAGGTGATAAAATGAAGTTATTTAATTCAAGATCAGGACATAGACTTATCAGATTCTCAAGGCCTAACTCTTTAAAATCAAGAGCTTTCTCTTTAAAGAGGAATAAATTACTTCAAGTAATCGGAACTTCCAAAAAGTTCACAATACTTCCATTAAATGTAACTTTATATAGAAATTATGTTCCTTCTATTGTTTGTGGTATACATATTTGTGTAAATAATAACCTTAGTTCATATGTGTCACTAATCTCTATTATTTAGTATAGTTAATTCAACAGGTTGCATTATTCATCAATTTTAATGTAGTTTTATTAAATGATATACATCCAAAAACTAATAAATCAACAAGTAAATATTATAGTAAAAAATAATGAAGCATTTTTTCACAGCTTTTTTTTTTTTTTTTGAGACAGAGTCTCACTTTATCGCCCTCAGTAGAGTACTGTAGCATCTCAGCTGACAGCAACCTCCAGCTCTTAGGCTTAGGCGATTCTCTTGCCTCAGCCTCCCAAGAAGCTGGGACTACAGGCACCCACCACAACACCCGGCTATTTTTTGTTGAAGTTTGGCTGGGGCTGGGTTTGAACCCACCACCCTCGGTATATGGGGCCAGTGCCCTACTCACTGAGCCACAGGCACCGTCCGAAGCATTTTTTCTAAGTATTTTCAATTCTCTCAAAGTATTCCCTCATTCAACAAATACATGTGCTAGATACTATTCTAAATACCCAGCAAATAGTAAACCAGATGGAAACAAGATGCTCCTCTGCATCTAATAGAGGAGAATGACACACAAATAAGCAGAAAAGTGATAAGGTAGTAAGAACCATGAAGAAAACTGAAGAGAATACAGAGATGGATAAAGTGGGGTTATTTTTGATACAGTCATCAGGCAAAGACTTTTTAAGAAAATAAATTTTAATCAAAAAACTGTCTGCAGCTAAGTAGCCAACTGAGTAAGGAGTACTCCAAGCACGGGGAACAGTCATCAGAAGCAAACGACGACAAGAGACCAGTATGACTAGAGTGAGTAAAGGGGAGAAATGGCTGTGGGTAAAGCAAAGAAAAGCATGAGAATCCAGAGTTTTCACCAAAGTCTTTTAAGACGTAGTATGACATAGGCCCTGTTACTGAATGAAGAAAAAGCCAGGTTCCCAAGAGGAAGGTCCCTGCAATATGCTGGCAAATACATACAGTAATAATTCTATTCCTTCTCTCAAAAAGAGCTGTAACAATTTACTTTAGTACACTAAGGAAAGGGGAACATACTTAAAACATTTTGTTTGTTTGTTTTAGCAGTTTTTGGCCAGGGCTAGGTTTGAACCTGCCACCTCCGGTATATGGGGCCGGTGCCTTATTCCTTTGAGCCACAGGCACCGCCCACTTAAAACATTTTGAAGTCTGTTGGATACAGGGTCCTAGTTAATACTGGTACTTGATTGACCCAAAGCATCATGCAATCTGTGAGAACATATGGTGGCCAAGTAATAAACAGATTCCCATCCAAGGTCTAGCACAGCATAGTCCAAGGGTTTCATGAGCCCACCTAGTGGCCATTTCCATGGTCTACAAACACATACCAGGAAAACACACACTCAGTGGCTGATGCAAGTCCAATACTAACTGGGTCCCTGGACTATAGGATAAGAGCTATTATAGTGAGAAAGCCCAAGCATAAGTCTCTAAAATTGCCCCTGTCTAATCAAGGTAGTTAATCATGAGAGATGACAAAAATTAATGCCACCCCCTAGGGAACTAAAGCTGAGGTCTGCAAATTTTTTCCTTAAAAGATCAGACAGCAAATGTTTCAGACTTGCAGATCATAAAGTCGTCTCTGTTGCAACAGTTCTACTTTGCCATTGTGGTATTACAAATGCAACCATAGACGATTTTAAAATAAGCATGGCTATGTAACAATAAAACTTTAAAAATAGAAAATTCTGGGAAAATGATGGGAGAGGTAGTAACAGAAATCTGTCTCCCTACCTAGACAGTAGTTGCACTAGCTGACTCTGTCTAATGTAACTATTTTGGACCTCTGTAGTCTATGAAGGCTTAGACAATAAAATGTGATTAATTTCAGTCCACTGCAGCACAGTAGCAACTACCCAGGCTCCACCCAAGCCTTGTAGCAGACAGCTGTGTACATAATCCGGAAACAATCTGCACAATTTGTGAAAGCCAGGGTGGGGAAAAAGGACCCTGTCCTGCAAATATCAGCGATCTGTGCTCTGATCCCTAATTGCTGCTTCTGATTAGAGAGGTATAGAGAGGCTTTTGGCCTTTGTTTTGCCTCCCTCCATTTTTGCAAGACCCTCTCCCTCTGAATGGAGGAAATGTCAGAGTACTTATTTTTTTAATTTCAGGTTAATGTGAGAGTACAAACAACTAGGTTACAACATTTGCACTTGTTAGGCAGAGTCCCTCTTGTAGTTGCGTCCCATTATCAGAAGATTCACAGGGCGAGCACCTTTTTTTTTTTTTTTTTTTTTTTTTAACATTTCCCTTCATTTTTCCCTTTCTCCTCTTTTATAAGTCAAGTATTAAGACTGGAACATTCAAAAACAACTGCATATATGGGGGAAAGTAGAAAATGATATACATGCCCAGGGATATGCACAGGCTCAGGTAAGAGCTAAAAAGATCTTAAGTTTATGATCATGGCATAGAGATAGCCTTACAACAATAACACACACACACTCTCTCTAACAAAAACAAGCAAACCCTGGGAAAAGGGAAGAATCTTATTTCCAGAATTACCACATCATTAGATCCAAATGTCCAATTTTCAACAACAAAAAACAGGAAACAGGCTAGTCAAAGGAAAAAACATAACTTCCCCTAAGAAAAACCTGACAGTAGATCTATTACTCAAAGACTTCAAAACTACCTTAAAGATGTTCAAAGAATCAAATAAGATGTATAGGGCAGCACCTGTGGCTCAAAGGGGTAGGGTGCCGACCCAATATGCCAGAGGTGGCAGGTTCAAACCCAGCCCTGGCCAAAAACTACAAATAAGATGCATAAACTAAGAAAGTAACAGTACAAACACGATGGAATTACCATTAAAGAGACACAAAACTTAAAAAGAAACCAAAAAAAATTTAAAGCTACAATGTATAGCTTTAATGTAAGCTACAATATAACTGATATGAAAAAAATCACTAGAGGGATTCAAAGGCACATTTGAGCAAGCAGAAGAATCAGCAAACTTGAAGGTAGGACAATGGAAATCACTGATTCTGAGAAAAAGAAGGACTGAAGAAAAGTGAACAGATAAACACATCAATAGACAGACTATGGAAGTCCCAGGAAAAAAGGAAAAGAAACCAAAAGAATGTGGCTCAGTGGGTAGGGTACCAGCCCCATATACCAAGGGTGGTGGGTTTGAACCCAGCACCCGCCAAACTGCAACAAAAAAATAGCCGGACATTGTGGTGGGCGCCTGTAGTCCCAGCTACTTGGGAGGCTGAGGCAAGAGAATCGCTTAAGCCTAGGAGTTGGAGGTTGCCATCAGCCGTGATGCCATTGCACTCTACCGAGGTCGATATATAGTGAGACTCTGTCTCTAAAAAATAAAAAAACTTAGCAAATTTGGGGGAAAAGACATGACTATAAACACGCAAGAAACTCAACAAAATCCAAGTAAAATGAACTCAAAGATACGCACCCCAAGACACAATATAATCAAACTGTCCAAAGACAAAGAGCAAGAGAACAGTTAAGAGGAAGCATGGAAGAGGTTACTTGTCATATACAGGGGGATTCTCTGTAAGATTATTAGCAGTTTTTTCATTAGAAGTTTTGGAGACCAAAGGCAGAAGGCCAATAAATTCAAACCGCTAAAAAGTAAAGGAAAAAACAAAACAAAACAAAAACTGTCAGCTAAGCATCCTATATCCAACAAAAAATGTCCCTCAAAAGTTAGGGAGAAATTAAGATACTCCTAGATAAACAAAAGGTGAAAGAACTCATTACAACTAGACCTGCCCTGCAAGAGACACTCAAGGGAGTCCTGCAGGGTGAAATGAAAGCATACCAAACAACACAAAGACATTAAAAAAAAAAAAAAATCTAATAAAGGTAAATACAAGGACAATTATAAAAACTAGTATTATTATTACAATGGTTTGTAGCTGCACTTTTGTCCTACGTGATTTAAAAGACTAATTAAAAGAATTACTAGTCTAAAAGCTAGTATTATTGTAACTTTGGCTTGTAACACCACATTTTATTTTGTACATAATTTAAGAGACTAATGCATTTCAAAGAATTATTAGTTTATGTTTTGGGATATACAAGGTAGAAAGATGTAATTTTGTGACATCAACAAGCAAAACGGGGTATGGAGCTGTTAAAGGAGCACAGTTTTTCTATGTTATTAAAGGTGTCACTACAAAAAATAAAGCTAATACAAAAGACAATAATGCAGAAAATTAAAGACAAAAAGCTACATAGATGGCATATAAAAAATAACAAAAATAATAGAATTCTTTATCAGTAATTACTTTATATATATATATATAGATTAAACTCTACAGCGAAAAGGCAAGAGATTGGCAAAATAGATGAAAACACATGATCCAACTCTATGCTGCCCACAGGAGAATCACTTTAGATCCAAAAACACAAGTTGATTGAAAATGAAAGGATGGGAAAAAATATTCCACACAAATAGCAACCAAGAGCAGAGGAGCTATACCAATATCATAAAAGAGACTTTAAATCAAGAAAGTTTATAAGAGAAACACAGATATCATACAGACTGGCCCAAAGTTGCTACATATAGGGAGCATGGGAAACTGAAGCTAAACATACGTTTATTTACAAAAATGTTCAAAATATGTACAAAATAATCTCTATGTGTCAGCCACCTTTTCTTTCTTTCTTCCTTTTTTTTTTTTTGAGACAGGGTCTCAAGCTGTCACCCTGGGTAGAGTGCCATGGTGTCACAGCTCACAGCATTCTTAAACTCGTGGACTTAAGCAATTCTCTTGCCTCAGCCTCCCAAGTAGTTGGGACAACAGGGGTCCCCCACAACACCCAGCTATTTTTTGTTGTTGTTGCAGTTGTCATTGTTGTTTTAGCTGGCCCGGGCTGGGTTGGAACCCACAATCTTCAGTGTATAGCCAGTGTCCTACCCACTGAGCTACGGGCGCTGCCCATATCAGTCACCTCTTAGTAAAATTTTATAAGAAGACTGAATCAGTAATAAAAAAATATCTCAGCAAAGAAAAGCCCCAGACCTGATTGCCTCACTCGTGAATTCACTAAACATTCAAAAGGCTAACACCAATCCTTCTCAAACTTTTCCAAAAAATTGAGGAGGAAGAAATACTTCCTAACTCATTCCATGAGGCCAGCATTACCCTGATATCAAAGTCAGACAAAAACTCTACAAGAAAGCTAAAGACTAATATCCCTTTATGAACACTGATGCAGAAATCGTCAATAAAATACTAGCAAACCCAAGTCAGCAGCACATTAAATATATGTAAAATCTTATATACAGCATAATCTTATATACAGCATAGATAATGGGAGAAATATCTGCAAACTATACATCTAATAAGGGGTCTAAATAATCCAAGAACTCAATTCACTGGCAAGAAAATAAATAACCCAAATAAAAAACTGAAAAAGCGGGCCAAGCATGGTGGCTCACACCTATAATCCTAGCATTCTGAGAGGCTGAGGCAGGTAAATAGCTTGAGCCCACGGGTTCAAGACCAGCCTGAGCAAAAAGCGAGACTCTACTAAAAAAGTAGAAAAACTGAGGCAAGAGAATCACTTGAGCCCAAGAGTTGGAGGCTGCTGTGACCTATGACACCACAGTACTCTTCCCAGGAAAACAGCTTCAGGCTCTGTTTGAGTTCAGGAGTTCAAGACCAGCCTGAGCAAGAGCAAAAAAAAAATTGACAAAGAGAATGAGTAGACATTACTCAAAAGACATGCAAGTATCTAATAGGTATATGAAAATGCTCAACATCACTAATCATCAGAGAAATGCAAATTAAAAACATGGTAAGATATTACCTCATACCTCTTCAAAAAGCTAGTATCAAAAAACTAAAGATAACAAGTATTGGTGAAGATGTCAAGAAAAAGAAACCATTACAGGCCGGGAACGGTAGCTCACACCTGTAATCCTAGCATTCTGGGAGGCCAAGGCAGGAAGACTGCTTGAGCTCAGGAGTTTGAGACCAGCCTGATCAAGAGTGAGATCCCATCTCTACTAAAAATAGAAAAATTAGCTGGGGATGTGGTATGAACCTGCAGTCCCAGCTTCTTGGGAGCATAAAGCAGGAGGATCACTTAAGCCCATGAGTTTGAGGTTGTAATGAGCTAGGCTGATGCCATTACACTCTACCCTTGGCCATAGAGCAAGACTCTGTCTCCAAAAGAAAAAAAAAAAAAAAAAAGGACCCTGTTAAAGGAAATGGTGTGGAAGTTCGTGAAAACATTTAAAATAGAACTATCATATGTTCCACCAATCCCACTACTGCGTACATATACAAAGGAAATGAAATCAGTGTATCAAAGCAGTATCTGCTCTGATGTGTTTAACATTATTCACCCTAGCCAAGATAAGAAATCAACCTAAGTGCCCATCAATGTATGAATGAATACAGAACATATGGTATCTAAATGGAATATTATTCAACCAGAAAAAAGAATGAAATTTTGTTTACAATAACACGGGTGAACCTGATATATATAATGGTAAATGAAATAAGCCAAGCAAAGAAAGACAAATACCACATGATCTCACTCATATGTAGAATCTAAAAAAGTTGATCTCATAGAAGTAGAGAACAGAATGGTGGTTACCAGGGGCTAGGTGATTGAGGATAGGACAGAGGTTAAGGAAATGTTGGTCAGGGAATACAAAGCAAACTGATGTCAGGAGGAATATGTTCAAGAAATCTACTGTACAATATAGTGATTATGGTTAATGACAATATAGTCTTGAAAATCTTTAAGAGGAAATTTTAAGCGTTTCCACCACAAAAACATAAGGTAATGCATATGTTAACTAGGTAGATTTAGTTATTCCATAGTGTATGGATCATTTTTCAAAACATCACATTATACAAAATAAATACATACATACTGTTTTATCCACAGTTTAAAATAAATAAAAATAAAATACATAAAAGTCTCATACACCATGACCAAGCAGGATTTCTTCCTTGCATGCAAAGATGGTTCAACCTATGAAAATCAATGAAATATTCCACATTAACAGAATGAAGGGGGGGGAAATAAGATCATCTCAATTGATGCAAAAAAAGTTGACCAAATTCCACAGTCTTGTATAATAAAAACTCTCAACAAAGAAAAGATAGAAATTAAGAAATATCTCAATATAATAAAAGTCGAGTGCAGTGGCTCATGCCTGTAATCCTAGAATTCTGGGAGGCCATGGCGGGTTAACTGCTTGAGTTCAGGAGTTCAAGACCAGCCTGAGCAAGAGCAAGACCTAGCCTCTACTAAAAATAGAAAAATTAGCCAGGCATCGTGGTGGACACCTATAGTCCCAGCTACTTTGGAGGCTGAGGCAAGGGGATTGCTCAAGCCAACAAGTTTTAGGTTGCTGTGAACTATGATGTCACAGCACTCTACCCAGGGTGACAGAGTGAGACTCTGTCTCAAAAAAATAAAAAAGCTATAATTTAATACATAAATAAACGAAAAAGAAAAAAAAGCCGTATCTGCAAAAGCCACAAAAAACATTTTATGCAATGGTAAAAGACTAAAAGCTTGTCATTTACAATTAGGAACAAAGCAAGACTACCTGCTTTTGCCACTTCTATTCAACATATCACTACAGGTCCTCGCCAGAGCAATTAGGCAAGAAAAATAAATAAAAGGCATTCAAATTGGAAAGGAAGAAGTAAAACTATCATCATTCACAGGTAATATGATTTTATATGTAGAAAATTAAAGATTCCACAACAAAAAACTTGCTAGAACTCAGTTCTAGAGAAGTCGGTAAAGTAGCAGGATACAAAGTCAATACATGACCTACAAATACCAGTTGCACTTCTAGACACTCGCAATGAACAATCCTAAAAGGAAATTATGAGAACAATTCCATTTACAATAGCGTCAAAAAGAATAAAATGCTTAGGAATTAACTAAGAAGGTGAAACACTTAGTTGTGAAAACTACAAAATGTTGCCAAAATAAATCAAAGACACAAATAAATGCAAAAATATACTATGCTCATGGACTAGAATGCTGTTAAGGTATCAATACTACCCAAAATGATTGAATGCAATCCCTGCCAACACCCTAATAACTTTTGCAGAAATAGAAAAATGCTTCTTAAAATTCATATAAAATCTCAAAGAATCCTAAATGACAACAACAACCTTGAAAAAGAAGAACAAAGCTGGAGGACTGGTACTTTTGACTTTAAAAATCTTACTTACTACAAAACTACAGTAACCAAAATAGCATGCATGACACTAGAATAAAAAAAGGTACATAGACCAAAGGAATAGAAGAGAACCCAAAAATAAACTCTCACATATGAAATTACTTTTGACAAGGGTGCCAAGACTATTCAAGTGAAAAAAGACAATCCTTCAATTGCTGCTGAAAAAACTGGTATGCAAAAGAGTGATTCTCACCTAACACTACATGCAAAAATTAACTCAAAATGGATCAAAGTCCTTCTTATAATGCCTAAAACTATAAAACCCTTACAAGAAAATGTAGGGAAAAGCTTCTTGATATTGGATTTGGCAATGATTTCTTGAATATAATACCAAAGCATGCATGGGCAACAAAAGAAAAAATGTAAAATTATACCTCATGAGAATTTTTAAATTTTGTGCCTCAAAATATACTATCAGGCTTGGTGCCTGAAGCACAGTTGTTACAGCACCAGCCACATACACCAGGGCTGGCAGGTTTGAGCCCGGCACAGGTCAGCTAAACAGCAATGACAACTGCAACAAGAAAACAGCCAGGAGTTGTGGCGGGTGCCTGTAGTCCTGGCTATTTGGGAGGCTGATGCAAGAGAAGCACTTAAGCCCAAGAGTTGGAGGTTGCTGTGAGCTGTGATGCCATGGCACTCTACCAAGGGTGACATAGTGAGACTCTGTCTCAAATAAAATAAAATAAAATAAAAGACACTATCAACAGAGTAAAAAGACAACTCAAAAGAATATCCAGAAAACACAGAACTAAAATTCAACATTAACAAAAAAACAAATAATTCCAAATGGGCAAAAGACTTGAGTAGGTATTTCTCCAAAGAAGATCTATAAATGACCAATAAGCACATAAAAAGATGCCCAACATCACCATTCATTAGAGAAATGCAAATCAGAACTACAGTGAACTACGGGATGGCTACTATCAAAAAAACCCCAGTAATGTTGGTGAGGATGTGGAGAAGCTGGAACTCTTGTGCACTGTTGGTAGGAATGTAAAATGGTACAGCCACTATTGAAAATATGGCAGTTCCTCAAAAAAAAATAAAATAAAATAAAAAGAAAGAAAAATGAATTACCATATGATACAACAATTCCATTTATGGATATATACCCCCCAAAATTGAACGCATGGTCTCAAAGAGATATTTGTACATCAATGTTTGCAGCAGTATTGTTCACAATAGCTAAAACATGGAAGCAACCCAAGTGTCCAACAAAAGATGAATAGATAATGGAGAATTATTCAGCCTTAAAAAATAAGGAAATTCCAACACATGCTACAACATGGATATACCTTGAGGACATTATGCTAAATGAAATAAGCTTACAGAAAGATAAATATTGTATACTTCCACTTACATGAGATACTTAGAGAAATTAAAATCACAGACAAAGTAGAATGGTAGTTGCAGAGGAATAGGCTGACGGGGAAATCGGAGGTACTTTTTAATGGGTACAGAGTTCTAGAGATTAAAAGAATTATGGAGATGGACGGCAGTGATGGTTGCACAACATTGCTAATATACTTAATACCACTCAACTCTACACTTTAAAATGGTTAAGATGGTAAGTTTAATGTTATATGTATTTTCCAACTTTGGACAATAAGAATCAGGCAACTATCCCATGGGCTGTAGCTTGCCAAACTCAAACTGTAAGATGCAGATTCAATGTTACCTATCACTTTCCCATTCTATTCACCAGTCGAGTTTTTACAGAAAGCAAATTAACTCCTGGAGGTTAAATAGCTCAAAAATCAAGCAAAAGGTAGCCCTAATTACATCTGTCATGCCAGATGTAGTATCTTTTGGCCTTGTGTATTATGGCAATAATTTGGCAGGCACATTTTCTATATATCCACAAAGAAGTTTGATCAAACACAGTTCACAGTTACATGGGTCTGACATTGCACAGTTACAAACGTTTTGCTTCAAGGCAACGTGAACTTCTATTATAACATGATCTGTACCATCTTGGATATCCTAAAGAATGTCTTATTGATACTGATCCATCATATAAATTGACACATGCTAACTGGGACAAATCAGCAAGAAGCAGCTAGCACTTTTGAGACTTTCCTTGATAAGACATACACGCTCCAGTGAGTAGGACATATAATATCCAAAGATTCAATAGCACACTAAATCAATAATTAACATTTAAGGTGGTCAGGGGCATGGAGGAACATCTCACCCAAAGTAAAAAACTAATTATTATACCTTCTACGATAAAGGAGCACATACAACACCTGGTAGGCCTCTTCAGGTATACCTCCTCAGCACACATGAGGTGACACAAAGTCAGAAATGGGTTCTGCAGAAGGGAGGCACATACAATCTTATAGACCTGATAATATTAAAGCAATCAGTATTTACTAAAGCAGTAAAGATTATCAGTGCTGGTAAGCAACTGTTTGTTTCAAGCATCAGGCGAATCACAACACAGATTCTGGGGTTGGGGAGCAAGACCATGACATCTATAGCAGAGAATTATACATCTTTTGGAAAACATCTTCCTAATAGGCAAAGCTTTAAGAAAGACATCTTGGTGGACAGAGAGTTGTCCTGAGGTTATAGGCTCACAGGTAATGACAAAGGACCTGGAAGACAGAGGACAAGAAGTCTGGGGTAAGGGAATGTGGATGGTACTACTGACAGAATTGTGACCTCCCAAAATTCGTATGTTGAAGCTCTAATCACCAATGTGATGGTATTTGGAGATGGGCCATTTGGGAGTTAATGAGTGTTAGATGAAGTCCTGAGGGTGGGGCCCTTATGATTAGTACCCTGTAAGAAGAGAAAGAGATTGCTCTTACTTGCATAGTCTTTCTCCATGTACACACAAAGCAGGGATTATGTGAGCACAGAGCGAGATGGCAGTGCCTACAAACTAAGAGAAGACGTCTCAGAATAAAATGTTCTTTGCTAGCACCTTGATCTTGGACTTCTCAGTCTCTAGAACAATGAGACAGATGGATATATTGAGACTGAGTACAAAGATCTTTGTAAAACATGTCCAGAGAACATGCACCATGGAAAAGAAACTAAACAACCAAGTAGACAAAATGACTTTGCCCAAATTAGCACACGGGGCACATGAACAAAGCAGGCAGAGTACAGAGATAACATGGCCCCAACTGCATGAAGTCCTACTTACCAAGGCTGATCTAGCTACTACCAATACCAAGTGTCTAGCTTAACATTAACAGAAATTAACTCTGAGCCCTTAAAACAGTCCCATTCTTCAAGACTAACCAGCCACATGGTAGTTGCTATGTTGGGCTCTTTCTACCCTGGAAGAAAAGAATAATTCATTCTGACATGAATAGAAATATTCGAGTTGGATTTGTCTTTCATCAGAGGGAGTGTTTGTTTCCCTGGCATGGGAGTCCACATATCACATCAAATCAAGAGACTTACTTTACAGTAAAGGTAGTGACCATGAGACTTACTGGCCATATCATAAACTATACCAACCAGAGGCTGGAACAGCCTGCTGAAGGCATGACTAAAGCTTCAGTTCAGAGGTGGTGTCTATAAAGATGGAGCACTATCCTCAAAGATGGTGTACACATTCTAAACTTAAACCTATACATGACGCTGTTTCCCCAATCAGAAATACACATGAGTTAGGGAACCAAGGATGAGTAGTAGTAGTAGTAACCACACTTATTCTGACTCCCAATTTGTGCTTACTAACTCTGGGACTCTGAGTTCTGCAGGTTTAGAGGTCTTAACTCCAAAAGGAAAACACTCTTGCCTAGAAACTTAATACTAAGAGTCCCATTAAACTACCACTACAAATGCTGTCTGGTCACACAGGCTACTTATACCCAAGAATAAAAGGTAAGAAGAGGGGTCACCGTTTTGGGCAGGGACAATCAACCCTGATTATCAGGAGGAGACAGGATTGCTATTATACAACTGGGGCAGAGAATAATAAGTTTGACACCCAGATGATCCTCTTGAGGCTCTCTTAATACTCCCTCAACCAATTCTAAAAGTACAAATGTTTCATTCAAGTTGGCCTAAAAAGGGTATGGCAACCAGTTAGACAACAAGAATAGCAGCAGTATTAGCTGAAGATAAGGCAGAGTTAAGAGTGGATAGTAGGGTGGGAAATGGGGAGTGGCAGTTGGAACCCAGAAACCAGATACAGCAGTGCAGGCCACAGTTCAGCTCACTAACCATCTTCTAATTTTCCTCCAGGATGAGACCCAACTGGAATGCTGGAGGAAATGTTCCACAAATGTACATGAAAAAGTGAAGCCTAGTGGTACAGGGTGATCTCTGATTCACCTGGCAGTATTTTCAGGGACCCCTTCCAATGCAGAAAGCCACTTCACCCAATGTCATGCCTTTCTCAATGTCGTCCATATCCAATGACTAAAATGAGAGTATAAAGCAGTTTGGTCCAAAGCAGGACAACTCTAGCAGGTCATTTCAGTTCTAAAACTATCCCCCACAGGAACCATCAACACTTATCACTGGGCCAGTACTGTAATTCTATTCTCCATCTGTGTGCACAATTTTGCTTTCTTATCTTGCCCCCTTCATAAATGTTCACCAAGGGTACTTCCTAACACACTAAACTCTTTCCTGAAGTCTGCTTTCCCAGAGGACCCAACCTATAACACCTTAGTAGTTAAGAAATAACAGTGATTCAGAAAAAAGTGGCAGTGGGGGCGGTGCCTGTGGCTCAAAGGAGTGGGGCGCCGGCCCCATATACCAGAGGTGGCGAGTTCAGACCCAGCCAGGGCTGAAAACTGCAAAAAAAAAAAAAAAAAAAAGTGGCAGTGGACAAGGTGCTGAGCATCGGTCAAGTTCATGACATTTTAAGGAAAGGATTCATATACATTGCTGATGTGGGCAAAAAGAAAAATAGGAATTGTGGATTACTTATAGAGAGATCTGTAGCCTGAACAACTTTGGAAAGATGGTGCCATTGAGATGGGAAGAACAGGGAAGAAGACAGATAAAGGAATTTTATTCTGTGTATGTTATACTATAGATGCCTACCAGATATACAAATGAAAATGAAAAGTGAAAAGAACACACAATTGGTAACAGAAATTTGTAGTACAAGGAAGAAATTCTATAATTTTAAAGTTATCAATATACAGACAGTTATTTGAAACCTCAAGACTACATGAGATACCCAGGAAGGAGAGGGACATGCCAACATTTGGAGATAGGAGGAAAAGGATTCAACAAAAGAGACAAAACAGGAAGTACTAGTGAAGGAGGGGGAAAATTAGGAGGGCATAATCCTAGAAGCAAAGCGCAAGTTTTATCCTCGGAGGTAATCAGATTATCTATCACAAGGGTTTAGGATAAACCAATTATTGATCACTAAGGGATAGAAGTTCTAAAAACATAAAACAAAAATATCTTTCTGCTTATAAAAACCAAATAGATCTTAAGACCTTGCCGTTGATATTTAAGGCTGGGTTTGATGGCTCCCCTGTAATCCTAGCACTCTAGGAGGCTAAGGCAGGTGGACTGCCTGATCTCAAGAGTTTGAGACCAGCCTGAGCAAGAGCAAGATCCCATCTCTAAAAACAGCCAGGCATTGTAGCAGGTGCTTGTAGTCTCAGCTACTCAGGAGGCTGAGGCAAGAGGCTCTCTTGAGCCCAAGAGCTTGAGGTTGCTGTGAGCTATGACGCCACAGTACTCTACCAACGGTGACAAACTGAGACTCTAGTTCAAAAAAAAAAAAAAGAAAATTAACCTTGTTGCAAAGGCATTTACAATGAGAAAAAGATAGCCAGATAATCCTAAAACTTCTAAATGATGAAGTCCTTGCAAGAAAGTCTTTAAACAATTTCTTGTATGCACATAGAATACCAGCAAATAATTTTTGAAATCCTTTATAATTTCATAAACCCAATAAAGGTGTATCTTTACCTTCTGTTTTACTGTAGTAAATAAAAGCAAAATAACCAAAACCAAAATCTAAGAACTATGGACTAAGATATTATCATAGTAAATTCAACTTTACCAATTACTTCATAATTGGTTGGATGTCCTCTGTTAAACTGATTTCATATTCTTTACAAATGCTAACAACTGTAAGATAAAATATGGTGTTTGTGGCCCTGTCTACTGAAAATCCCTCAGGCATCAATCTTTTGGACAGGAACATAAATCCCTAATTTAACACTGTCTCCTTAAGAAAATCCAACTAAACATTTTATATTTCTTTTTACCTCTATCCCTCAAAATAGATCCAATACAATGTGTTAGAACCACCCACAAATTCATAGAAACTAGAATATCTTTCCCAGCCTAGGTAAAAAAATAAGTCTCAGATGATTTCCGAGAGAGGTATTTCTGTAGCCTGTTAAACCAACTGACCCCATGGGTTCAAGGATTGCCTATAATCTATTTTCCTTAAATTTATTATGCCTATCGCTGCCAAACAAATCATTAAAACACGACTTCCATTTAGTCAGAAACTTCCCTGTGTAATTCCTACATATCAAGTTCACAATCTTATATCTACACTTTAAGGTTCTTACCTGTTATCACCCTTCCCATATTTCTCTGTACACAAGACAGCCACACTTCCATCAACCTATCACAGTCTTCTTTAAAACCCATACTTCTGCTTCCTAATCTGTAGCCAGGAAGCTCACCCACAAGGATGCCACTTCTCCAACAACTCAAACACTGCCACACCATTGTTCAAATATTGGCTCAATTCCCATTCCTTCCTTGAAAGGGTTCTTTCCCTTCACACCATACATACTTGAGTATAAGCAGACCTGAGTATAAGCCGACCCCCTTAATTTTACCCTAAAAACTGGGAAAACTTAGTGACTCGAGTATAAGCCAAGGTGGAAAATGCAGCAGCCACTGGTAAATTTCAAAAATAAAAATATATACCCAAAACAATTACAGTAAATAAGGAATCAGTAGGTTAAATGCTTTTCAATATTTATTGCTAAAGAAAAACTGTAAACTAGCAACAACAACTTTAAAACTTAAAATAAAGTGCAGAAAACCGTAGCTTAACAGGTAATCAAGCTAAATCACAAAGGTTAAAATCCTTCAAAACTGGATTCCTCCTCATCATCGTCTGTATGTCCAAACAGAGCTTCAGCTGTATCTGATGTGAGGGTAATTAAATGTGCCATTAAATATTGTGGGTTAAATAGTTCGATGGAATACAGTTCAGTTCAGCGGCCTACCTCTTCAGCTCAGCAGAGACTTGTGGACTGAGCTGAAGCACCGCCCTCTCAAGCAGACGGCAAAAGACGACTGGAGACTACGTGCATTTGATTAAGTGCATTAGGTGCGCAGGCACCGAATCAAATAACCTGTATGACCCGAGTATAAGCTGAGTTCGGGTTTTTCGGCACAAATTTTGTGCCGGAAAAAACTAGGCTTATACTCAAATATATACGGTAAATTTCCATTGATTTTTCTACTCTCAAACCCATACGAGGGTTAAAAATTAAAATCCTAGCTCAGAATAATACAGCACTAATTGTCACTTTATCATTTATTATTTTATAACCATTTTTGTAAGTTTCACTCTTTTCTCCAAACTTAAATGGAAAAAAAACAAGAGCAGGCTCTGTCACACACTTCTCTTGCTTTCCAACTGTGGTCAACAGAACAATGCTAAGCACACCAAAACACTAGCTATGTGGGGCCATGGCTGAAACCCTGCAGAGAATCTTAAAAATCATGTCATGCCAAAACCAAAAAGGTAGGACCACCATTCTACAACCCAGAAATAAAGAACAAGCATTGTATTGTGCTATGGATCCAAAATTCTAATGCAAAACAAATACAAATCGAAAGCAATTCTGGTACAAGAGATAAATGAATTTTACATTTGGCCTATCCTTTTTAATCCCATTTGAACTGATTTTTCAGTGAGATTCTTTATGGGTTTCCTACAGATTAATAAATTGTATTTATTGACTCTGGATTATTTGAAAAGCACTACAAAATGTTTTGTCTCAGTTTGTAAAATGAGTTTCAAAGGTAGTATAGAAAGGTAGAAAGATAAAGCACATTAAGACACAAATGCAACTCTGGCAAACTTTGAAAAAGTATGTTTGAAAACTAACTGCAACAGTACAAGATAAATAATTCTACTTTTTAAAGTCAAAGTCAATTTTAACATTAATCTTAAAAGGGATGTCAGCTCTTTAAACTATGACATAATCTTAGCCAGGCATTAATTATGATATGTAGGAACTTGATATGTAGGAATTACACAGGGAAGTGGCAGGCGCTGTAGTCCCAGCTACTTTGGAGTCTGAGGCAAGAGAATAGCTTAAGCCCAAAACTTTGAGGTGCAAAATAAAATAAGAACATTTAAACTATGACAATCAGCCAATTAATGACATTACCAGAATTGATGGTACCTTAAAATTTTATAAAATATTTTAGATTTTCTTAAGCAAAATTTCTTCCCAGGCTAGAATTTATATATCTCCCTTCTGAAAGTTATTACCTGATTTCTACCTCCAAAAGAGAAAGGTAAAAAAGTTACAATACCTTTTAAACCAGTCTAAACAGAATCGCAGGATTAGATTTGCAACTTTTAATGTAAGAATGGTTTTTGTATATCATTTTAGCCCAGCTATTTCATAGCATCTTTACATATAAGAAAAGTGAGTTGGGGCATGCCTGTGGCTCAAAGGAGTAGGGTGTTGGCCCCATATGCTGGAGGTGGCGGGTTCAAACCCAGCCTCGGCCTCAAAAGAAACTACAAAAAAAAAAAAAAAGAAAGAAAGAAAAAGAAAAGTGAGTCAATGAAATTTAAGTCTTATCAAGGTACTAAACCACTATTCTAACCCAAAGGGGATCTTCTGTGTAATTATGGTTAACTTTAAAAATTATATAGACATGAAAACTATTAGTTAACACATTTAATACAATCTGCTTTACCATTTCAAATTAAAGTATAGCTAAAGATCGACACATTAAATGTATTCAAAAGTGCTTAATAAACATCTCTGGAATGAAATTAAAGAACTGAATATAAGGAATCATTCATTTATTCCTTGTATTTATTCCTTGTTTAGTTTATTACATCTTACATAAGCAGAGACATATAAATAACTATATTCTCTTATTATTTTTGCACTTCAAGTCCAAGGAAAGAAAACTTCAAGGTTTTAAAATTCTTACATATATAATATTTTAAACTACAAACTTTTAAATTATATATAATTATATACCACTCAACTAACTAGAACTTATATTTAACATGTAGATTGTTTATTTGCAGAGTGTTACATGAACTGAATCCACTTTTATGAGAACAGGACAAACTAATCTTTTAAATCTCTGTCTAACCTCCCCTAAGAATTCAATTTCTTGCACCACCCTCCCCCAGGAATTCAGTATATTAGACTAATTACATTATACACATGTGGTCTATAAAATTGTCCTCAATTTAAGATTTGCTCATGCCAAAAGTTAACTTCCAAGTTAGGTGGACTCAGAGCACAAAATACTTACACAGAAACCTATTACTCTTGAGCATCTACCTGCATCTCAGTGATTTTCAACTGGTGGTGAGAGGATCTTGGGTGTGCCACGAAAATTTTAAAGATTATTAATTAAATTATTTTCAAAAGAAGTCTAAGCACAGTAAGTACATTCCTGTTTTTACTCTTGTTTTTGATTAACATGATGTAAGTATGCCACAGAAGTTTAACTGTAGGTTCAAGTGTGCCGTGAAATAAAAAAAAGGTTGAAAAACACTGTTCTACCGCTTTCACACTCTACTAAAAGTAGTAAAAGCCTTTTAGAGGTTGGTATAGATATGAAATCGATCAGTCTCAACTCCAGCTATCTATGCTGCTTAACAACCACCCCAATATTCAGTGGCCTAAAATAATAATAATCATATATTGGTCAAAAATCTGCAATTTGGTGAGGGTTCAAGCAGGGAAATCTGGTCTCTATTCCATGTGACATCAGTTGGGGCTGCTCAACTTGGAGCTAGAAGATCTACTTCCAAGAAGGCACGTTAGGGTGGGATGTGAAGCCAGGGCTGATGATCAAGGGCCTTAGTTCTTTCAAAGGGCTGCTGGGGCTTTCTCTTGATATGGCTGCTCCATTCCAAGAAGGAGTAGCAAAAGTGAGCCAGGCATATCAATTTTCATGACCCAACCCCCCAAATCAATATATAGTATCACTTCTACTGTAGCCATAAGCCTGTGTGGATTTCAAAAAGTGAACATAGGCAGGGCATGGTGGCTGGTACCTATAATCCTAGCACTCTGGGAGGCCGAGGCAAGAGGATCACTTGAGTTCAAAGTTCAAGACCAGCCTGATCAAGAGTGAGATCCAGTCTCTACTAAAAATAGAAAAATTAGCCGACCATTGTGGCAGGTGTCTGTTCAGGAGGCTGAGGCAGAAGAATCATCTGAACCCAAGAGTTTGAGGTTGTTGTGAGCTAGACTGATACTACAGCACTCTAGCCTGGCCAAAGAGTAAGACTCTGTCTCAAACAAAAAAAGTGAGCATAAACCTTACCTCTCTATGGAAGGAGTATCAACATCATATTGTAGGATATAAGATCTTATTGTGGCCCTCCTGAAAACATAACCTTCCACAGCCTTTTCATAATTCCCTCTTACTATAATCTCCTACCTCTTAGATCATTTCTTCTCAATCTACAAAGATTAAGAAGACTGAAGGCTTTTCCTCCTTGACAGATCCACAATCTAGCCCTATTCTCAACCCACTTAAATTGAAAGTGGCTAGTGCTTCACTTTTTAAAATGGCTACTATTCTTTTAATGGTATTCTCCTAACTAGTTTTTAAACTTATCAATTCATTTACTGAATCACTAGCCACCTACTTTCCAAAGTTCACAAATTTGGAATTAACTCCTAAGTAACCAAATCCTTTTGATTCTTCCTCCAAAAGATCTTCTCAAATTTCTCCTCCTATCTGTCTCCACTGCCTAATCAATTAACACCCAATTCTGGAACACTTACTAAAAGAAAACCAGGTTTTCTATGGGGAACCAGAAATGCTAGGTTCCTCATAATCCCTATTTTCTTGGCTAACAATCTTTTCACCATTGAAGGCATTTACACTAAGTTAAAATTATCTGCTGTTCTTATCCCCCCTCAAAAAAAGTCTGGTTAGCCCCCTTATTAATGGTCAACAAAAAGCCTTTGCAAAACTATCTCCAAACTCCTATGATCTCAATGTCTTGTCACAAAAAGCCTTTGCAAAACTATCTCCAAACTCCTATGATCTCAATGTCTCGTCACTACTCCTTATTCCTAAAACATGCATACACAGCTCACATTTCTTCTTAGTATCTCCTAAACATTCTCTACCATTAAAACTGGAGTTATCTTCTGTCCCTGCTTTGGAATGCTTTTCTCCTGCTTTAAAGTTTCTACTCACCCATTAACACTCAATTTATACGCATGCCATTATTACATAAAACCGTTCCTAATTATCCCAGGAAGAGATTCTGTTCTCCCACTAAACTAGATTATCAGTTAAACATCTGTTTCCTCAACCAGATTTTTAACTCACCATCTTTTAATGCTGTTACCCAGAATGCCTAGCCTAGGGCAGGTAAGTACTCAACAAACGTTTGCTGAATCTCATATACATGATACCATAATTAGTGGCCAGGTTCTATAAGCATTTATTTAACAATTAATATGGTTAAAATAAATAGCATTTCAGCACCTTGAAAGTAAAGTAACGCTCCTTACCTATACATCTCATGTTCATTAATATATATTTAAGATAACTAATCAAACGAACAAGAGTTACCATTTTCAACAAGTTTATTTAAACAGATTTTTTTTTAACTTAGTTTGAAAAACTTGAGACATACATTAATCTGTTTGTGTGGGGAAATGTGTTTCTGAATATTCACATTCTCATTTGCAAGTCAAATAGCCATTGCCATCATAGCCAAATTATGCTATCAAGGAACCTACATTTACAGGAAGAAAAGAAAATTGAATCTCCAGTCTTGGCATTTAGGATCCCCACAATTAAGCTCCACGATATGTTACACGCCACTGCTCCTCTTCATGTGTGCTATACTCTAGTCAAAATGAACATTCTCCTTGTCTGTAGGCCTACACTCCTTCAAGTCTTGGCCCTGTATCCAGTTCCACAAATTCAAATCTAATTTACTCTGTGTAGATAATTCAAATGCCACATGCTAATCCAATTCTTCTTCTAAAAGTACTCTTCCCATCCTCTCAACATCTCTGGCTCTTTATCCATACCAGTATCCCCAACCATTTTGGCACCAGGGGCCAGTGTCATGAAAGTCAATTTTTCCACAGACTGGGGTAGGGATGGGATAGGGTGAGAGAGGTAGTAGATTCTCATAAGGAGCATGTAACCTGGACCCCTTGCTTGTGCAGTTAACAGTAGGGTTCATGCTCCTATGAGAATCTAATCCACCACTGCTGTGACAAGAGGCAGAGCTCAGGTCATGATGAGAGTGATAGGGAGCAAATGTAAATACAGACAAAGCTTCACTCACCCACCAGTCACTCACTTCCTGTTGTGCAGCCTAGTTCCTAACAGGCCTCGGATAACAACCTGCCCATAGCTCAGAGGCTGGGGACTATGGATCTCTGATGCCAGGAATATCTAGAAACTATATTTCTAGATTATGTTATTACATATCTACCTGCTCTCCCTCTATGTGGCAATAAAGACAATTCTACATCCAATTCAATATTTTCCAAGTATGCAACAAGTACTAGAAAATAAAAGTCTTATGGTCAAAAAAGTGTAGGAAATGAAATTCTACAATCTTTCACATACTAAGTTACACTATAAACACCAACGACACAGACTATACCCATTTCCATAACTTACTTGCCCTCTGAGCCCTTTTGATACAGCATACCTAGTAGGAGTAACACTTCCACAGCATGCCCTTTGAGACATGCAGCTTCATTAACTTTGACACCTTATCTTGCACTTAATAGGTATTCAACAAATGTTATATTTGTTGAATAAATAGATTAACCCTAGTTATTAACAAAGAACTCTCCCATAAAGGTAGCCTACCCAGGGAAAAGGGAAGACTCTTCAAGAATTATAGTAAAAAATTGGCAAATGAGAAGGGAGCATCCTCAACAGTGTAACAAGATGAGTATTTACAACAACAGATAAAGGATTTCTCACCCCAACTACTTTGCACATGTAGATGATACAATTAGTCCACACCATAAAGGTAATCATCTAAAAATACTGTGGATGGATCCTTTGAGAAAGCAATTGAAACTAAAAATGTATTCTGGACAATTTTCAGAATAAACACTATCATAATAACTAAATCATCAATCATTTCTGTCAGGTGAGGAAATACACTGCAGTTTGACTTTGCTGTATGACATTTACAATTAAAAAGGAAAAGTCATAGGATTGATAAGATTTTATAAGAGGGAAAGTTAACCCAGTGATACCTAATGGACTCCAAGCTTAATTTTGATTTCATTCAACTTCTCTTCTTCAAAGTGAAAAAAGAAAACACAATTCTAATTAATAGTGCATTAAAATCAGGATGCATAAAAACCTTGACTACATCCTGCCTTCTGTTTCTTACAGTTGTGCAGCTGTGGCTAAGAAAGAGAAACAAGTGAAAAAGACATTCCTTCATTTATCCTACAACCTGGATCCTATGGCAGAACTACAGGAAATTGCAGCAGTGATTAAGGGGGGGTTGGGGGAAGTTTTTTGTTTTTTTTCCTCCCTATAACACAAAGAGGTCAACTTTTTACTTGGGAATGAAAACTTATTCAAGAGCAGAGTTCATTGCAGGGCTGAAGTCATAGCTATACTGGAAAATAGAAATATACTTCTTAATTATAGCTGTAACACTTGTAGCTATTAATATACTTTTAATTTTGAAGAAGCAACATGCCACATAAAGTCAAAAAGTCAAGAGTTAAGATCTATAAATACATATATTTAAATTCATTCTAAGACCACTCCAGCTACACAATTCATCCTCTTTCTTCACTGAATCTTGCTGGCTATCACTGTAAGTGGTGTCAGTTAAGTTAAACATCATTTAGTTCAACAATGTGACTAACTGGCAAGACTCTGCAAATCATAATACAGTATGTATTTCTCCACCTCTCCACCCCCCTACCTCTGAGGGTGGAGACAGGAAGGAATCAACTATATTTTCAGTTAAGTTATTGAACTCATGTGTCAAATACTAAAAAAAAATACGTTCTATGGTCCAAAACACAAATGGGACTGTCAAGGATTAGCTCAAGGGTTAAAGTCTCATGAACTATGTGACAGTGTAACAGTTTTCTGTTAACAGCAAGTTTGTCACAAAATGCACTAAGTAAATTAAAGATCTCAAACAACTTTATAATTTTCTGCCCTTTTAAGATGCAAAAAATAACAGGAGGAGCTACAACACTACTTAGTATCTTGCCACCAGCACAAAGTAAAAGTTCTTAACAAAAAATGTGTCCCTGATCTCTGTCAATCAACAGATGGCACAATTTTGGAACTGGAGAAATTAATGTAGTATATCTCCCAACACTTAAATCTGAGAAAATACAACTAATACTACTTTTTTTGTTTGAGAAAGAGTCTCACTTTGTCCCCCTCGGTAGGGTGCTGGGTAGTATCACAGCTCACAGCAACCTCCTTCTCTTGGGCTTAAACGATCCTCTGGCCTCAGCCTCCCAAGTAGCTGGGACTACAGGCGCCCACCACAACACCCGGGTATTTTTTTGTTATAGGTGTCACTGTTGTTTAGCAGGACCGGCGGAGTTCCAACCTGCCAGCCTCAGTGTTTGTGGCGGTGCTAACCACTTACCTACCCGCGCCCAGCCTACAACTAATATTTCTGAAGCCTTCTTTGTAAAAATAATCATTCACAAATTACTCCCTCACTACAAGTTATTGTAACAATGGCACGTATTATTTCTCTTAAGAACGTTACCTACCCAAAGGCTGACTGAAACTCAAAATGTGGTAACAAAAACACTTGTAAAGTTCCATTTGTTATAAAAAACCATGGCATTCAAATTTTAAGCCACAAAAACTGCTGAATCTTAGGCTGAAAAAGGAAGCAATTTTCATTTACGTAGAAATTCCCTATTGTCAACTGCAGGCTTCTCAATCACTACACTTTTGTTACTCAGCGTGAAACACAAACACACACCAAAAAAAAGGGTCTCTCCTTCCGTTTTCTTCACATTTGTCTTCATTTCTTTCACAGAAGGAGATGCTTTATATGTTTCATTGTTTTGTAGTCCCTTTAGAGTTCCTCTTCTATTACTTAAAACATCACAGCTTCTTATAACGGACTTCACGAAATTAAATTTTAAGGTTTTGATTCTAAAAACGCTTAAGGAAATACATTAGAAGGCTGTAAGGGGTCCCTAGATTGCAATCATGCATGATTTTATAATATACTTCAATTCCGTAAGTTCCGAACACATCTATTCATCTAAGTTGTGGCCTCCCTTCAGATGAAATGACTAAGTAGGCCTTAACTGTCCTAAAAATTGATGGAAGCCTTTTCAAATGTGAGGGTTAACTGACAAGCAATGAGCGCCACTTGTAACTCGACAAGGCCCTCCGAGTCCCCATCGCAGGTGGCCCCCAGTAACACAGCCGGGAAAATGTCTGACAACACGGCTCGCCCAGCCGGGGCTCCGCGGTCAGCCCTCCCCACGCCGCTCCCCGCAGAGGCCCCCTCCGGGCCTTTCCGGACCCCCGGGCCTTCCCGGCGGTGGGCGGGTCCGCCGCCGCGGCCACCCCTCCGCCACCCACGCTCCGCCCGGCGCCGCCGAGTCGCCACCGCCCCTCGCGACAGTCCCCTTCTCCCGGGGGCTTCTCCCCGGCACCCGTGAACGCCGCTCCTCTACCCGCCCACCTCGCTGCCCGCACCCCTCGGCCTGCCACTCCCGAGAGAGCCGCCAGACCCACCTCGAAAAGCTCGGCCGTGGTAGCCATCAGGGCCGGCTGAGTCTCGCCCCGCACTGGACGCAGTCGCCGCTTCACATGCTGCGCCTCAGCGGCGCAGTGCACAGGTCCCAGCTCCGCTCGCCGTCCTGGGCTCCAGGCCTCCCCACAGAGCCCAAGCGGGGCGGGACAGCGGCCCTACAGCGAAGCCGCAGACGCCCGTCAGCTGCCTCCCGGCGCCGCCCGCGCCGCTCCCATAGTCACCGCCTCACACGCCGGAAGTGGAGCGGCGCGCGCCCCGGAGGCTGTCGGGAGGGGCAGGCGAAGGCAGCACCGCGGGCAGAGCGAGGCGGGCTCGTCGCTCGGGTACGGGAGGAAGTGCGATCCTCGCGGGCCACCATCCCGGAAGTAGACTTTAGAGGAGGAAATTACTGGGCCCGCTGGGGGTGAGCAAATTCCTCAAGGTTCTGGGTGGGGATTCTCAGAACCTTCTGTGCTTTGGATTGAGCCGGGGCACTCTGAGGATTTAGTCATCGCACTCAAAGGAACCAACTTCCCTGCTGAGCCGGCTAGTATGTGGCGTAAGGGTGACATCGCCCCTGAGGAAGCCGTTCTGCCTGTTCCGCTGCGGTGATTTCTTCTAAGATGAGCGGACGCTCTGGTGGCTGACCATGGCCCAGCGGGCAGTGTGGCTTATAAGCCACCAACCGAGAACTGCACTTTGTGGCACCGTGAGGTTCTCGAGGTAAATGCGAGTCTGAATCCTCTGGGATGGTGTAGCAGAGTTTTGTGGAGCATTGTGTGCGGGGTCAGCCACTAATAGCTTCGTGACTTGCGCAAGTTACTTAACGTCTGTTTCGTCTATTATATTTCGTTTAATCTTAGTGCTCCTACTTCAGTGTTGTGAAAATAAAGTTAGTTGATGCCTGGCACATATTAAGTATCACGGGTTATATTTGCTAATATTAGTATTATTGTATCTTAAAATGAACTCCATCTGCTTAGGATATATATGGAGATGACAGAGGGAAAGGAGGAAAACTTAAACTTAAGCACAAAACATACTTTCAATATTTCTACCTTTGTTGGCAAAATCATTCAAGGACAGTTTAACTCATGCTTCTGCCAAGTCCTTGCTGAGCTCTCTGTTATTTTCATCCTACCAATGTGTCATTGCTAGAAATCATCAGATAGTAATTCACTTTTTCAATGATTTGAGTTGATCTCGTCTCACTTAAAACTTAAAACTCTTGTTTTATCAAAATAGCTCTGAGGAGAACTATGAGTGGCAGTCTAGTAATCTGTTTCACCTTTTATTCATGGTATCCACTGATAATCGTTTTTTGCTAGCAATTCCTTCTTCTGCAAGAAAAGCTTATAGTGAAGTGGTAGTAGAATTCAGATTGAAGCAGGTAAAGGTAAATGTTAAATGGAAAGTTGACAATGTGGATATGAAAAATCCCCTCAACCTAAACAGTTCTGCTACTGAGGCATCAGATTGGAGTTTACCATTTTCCCCCAGGATTCCTGGCTTACATTTGTTTTTGTTTTCATACCTTAAGCCTGGGAGGTTAATACTCTTTAGTCCATAGCTCATCAGCCCCATTAGTGCATCCAAGGTGCCCTTCATTTTTCTTATATATTCCCTTTAGTTACCTATTTTTAACCACCATTCCCCTTCTCCTTGGAATATTAGTATCCTTTTTTGGTATGTATTTGTGTGTGCATTTTTCAAATTACATAATTAAGTGTGCTTCAGACTTTGCTCCCTTTTCTTTCGTTTGTCATGTTTCTCAGCAGTATTTTCAAGAACCATCCATGTTTCTTGTGTTCATCTAAAGCAGCATTGTCCAAAAGAATTTTCTATAGTGGTGGACAGGGGAGATCTTCTAAATCTGTGCTGGCTAGTATAATAGCCACTAGCCACATGTGACTATTGAGCTTTTGAACTCTAGGTAGTGGAACTGAAGAACTCAGTTGTTAATTTTGTCTAATGTTAATTAATTTTAATTTAAGTTTGAATAGCCACATGCGGCTAGTGTCTACCACATTTGGGCAGTACAGATCTAGGCTTTTATATTAGGCTGTAGTACTCCATGGTGGTTTCCATCTTCCATATTTTATCTATCCCCTTGCCTGGTGATTATCTTCCAAGTTGCCTCCAACTCTCAGCCTTCATAAACTGCTGAAGGAGACACCCTCAGTCAGGTCCATGGGATGAATCTAAGTTAATTCTAACTAAATACTGCCAAATATAATTAGTTCCTCAAAATGCTTTCACACATTTACACACTTACCTGTAATGAGTGAAGGTTCCTGTATCTCCATTCTCTCCTAACACTTTTTATAATTTTTGCCAATAAAGGATATCTTTTTTTGTATTCATATTTTTCTGTGAAGCAATTGTTAGTCCTTTGAGTTTCCTCCTCTGTGAATTGCCTGTACCTGTCTGCTGTCCTTTTGAAAGTTGCTAGATTTTTCCCCTTTTTTGTAGGAGGAGATTTTTGTGTATTCTTGATATTAGTCCTATGTGATTTTTAGATATTACAGTTATTTTCTTTAATTTATCATTGCCAGTTAACTTTGTTTCCCTTGGTTAAACAGAAATCACTGTTTTTGAAGCAAAATAGTTAGCATTTTTGGAAATATATTAAAGCTTTTTCAGCCCTTATTTCCCAAAAAATCTTTCCATATTATCTTCTCAACTTTATAATTTCAGGTTATATTTAAGTCTTTAATTCATCTGTAGTCCATATTTGGGGCTTGTTTTGTTTTTGGTTTTGTTTTAATTTATTTTTATTGTTGGGGATTCATTGAGGGTAAAAGAAACCAGGTTACACTAATTGCATTTGTTAGGTAGACTCCCTCTTATAATTGTGTCTTACCCCCAAAAGGTGAGTCACACACTGAGACCCCACCCCCTGTAGTCCATATTTGAATAGAATTCTAAGTAGGAATCCCATTTTGCTTTTCTCTGTGCTGCAATCCAGTTTTTCTAATATCATTTTTCAAGCAGTATATCATTGCTTCATTAATTTGTGGGGATGTTGATAATATTTATTACATCCCCATATAAACATTGACCTGTCTCAGTTCTATTACTTTATTTTTCTTATGCCAGTACTATACTATTTTTATATCTTGTTGCTTTGCAGATTATCTTAATATCTCACAGAGGTTAAGATTTTTGTTGCTTACAAAAATAATTTTCTTAAAAAAGTCATTCTAGGTTTCAGTATGTTTTCCCTCTGTGGTCAGGGTAATATTTCAGTCAAATTCAGATGTGTTCACTTGGCCTTTTCAACATCTCTATGAAGGCAGAGAATTGGGTTCAAATAATACACTTTAATTCTGTATCACTAAATTAGTTAAACTTTAGTATTTTCATTTGTCTGGCCTCTTAGAGCTGTTAGTAGGACTAAATCGACATGCATTGACATATTACTCACATATATGCCAGTATTTCATATTTAAAAAGACAAGTGGTCTCCCATCTATCTATTTCCCACAGTAAAACTTGGTTTAGATACTTGTTTAAAGGTTTGTTGTCCAATAGTAATAGCATCAGCTTAAGTCTGGCTTAGGATATTGTACCTCATAGTTGGAGGGCCATTTAAGGTTTAAATATTGTTTTAGCAAAAGCCTAGAATAAATTTTGAAATGATAGATTGAATCGGCCAACAAATTATTGAGCACATACTGAGGCATTGTATAAAGTCCCAGATCAACTTATTTACAGTGAATCATGATATTTTTAGCTTAAGAACTTTATCCTGCAGATAAGTAGAGAATAAGACACTGGACTAGAGTTTAGTCCAAAGTTCTTTCCTGTTCTTGCTCAGAGACTTGGAGAACTGGCATTGACCTGCTTGGTTAGTGCTGATGTTCTTGCTGATTCTTCCCCTTTCTTTAACAAGAAAATGCACCAGAATGTGAATCAGTGAGGTTTACTCAAACATGGATAACTATGAATACATTCTTATTTTTATTTTAAAAGGTTATTAGTAAACAGTAACATTTTATTAAAACAACTGTTTTAGTCAGGTATATTTTTGACCCTTGACAAAAACTACCACCCTTTATTTTATTTTACAAATAAGAAAATAGGCTAAAGGAAGTTAGGTGATCTACTCAAAAGCTATAAGCTAATAGATGACTTTGTTCTGGACTTTGGAATGGAGGGGGAAGGAATAAGGAAAAGTACATTTTTTTGGAACTAAGAAAACACAATCTAACAGATTTCTGCAAATTAGTAAAAGTAGAAAGGAAAAGGATGAATTAGTGACTTACTGTTCAACCCAGAACATGCAAATCACAAAGGATTATTCAGATTTTTGCGTTTTTATTACCTAATAGTATCTTCCAAGACAATAGAGATAAATCATTGTTACTAAAAGGATCTTCCATGTTTTTTTAGGGGTTGGTCAGAAGATTCAGCGTGCCTGTTATTCACTCTAAATTGAATAGAATGGCACTTTTTTTTTAATTGCACATTTCAACTAGTGAGTCTAAAATCACAGAGGGTTAAATTGAATTACTTCTTTGTTCATGCTCTACTAAGATGGAATCAGAAAAAAAATTCTTTAAGATACCTTAAATGGTCCACGTATACACTTATTGCTGACCAAGAGGGAATCTTAAATTGCTGAAAAACAAGGATTTTGAATTACTATCATTTACCTATTTAAAAAAATTAAATAAACTGAATTGAACATATTAAATAATAGATAGCATACAAAGTATCAAACAGTTATTCCAGTAAGAGCTTAACATATAATATAATACATTTTGGTTGTTGGCTATTGTGAGTATGTGTATTTGTTATTACTATCTGCCTTGTGTTTTGTGCTTTTCAAAAACTATTCCATTTTTTTATTTGGAAGAATCATTTATAATCTTTCTGTTTCCATGATGCAGACGTTATCCAACTGTTGAAAAACGAGCCAAAGTCTTCAATGGAACAAGTTATGTATCTATTCCTGAGGATGGTCCATTTCTTAAAGCCTTACTCTTTGAACTTAGATTATTGGATGATGATAAAGACTTCGTGGAGATTCGTGATAGCTGTTCGCACATCAATAAAACATCTATCTATGGACTCCCCATAGGAGGTGAAGAGCTCTGGCCAGTTGTTGCTTTTCCAAAGAATGGCATGATATATGCTTGTGTGCCACTAGTAGAACAAACTCTATCCCCTCATCCACCATTAATTAGCATTAGTGGAATTTCACAAGGTTTTGAACTTCTTTTTGGGATACAGGATTTTCTTTACTCAGGTCAAAAAAATGACACTGAACTAAATACAAAATTGAGCCAGCTGCCTGACTTGCTTCTGCAGGCTTGTCCGTTTGGTACTTTATTAGATGCCAACTTACAGAATTCATTGGATAATACCCATTTCACTTCCGTGACTCAGCCACAGAAACAGCCAGCCTGGAAAGCTGGAACATACAAAGGAAAACCACAAGTCTCTATTTCTATCACTGAAAAGGTAAAATCCATGCAATATGACAAACAGGATATAGCAGATACGTGGCAAGTTGTTGGAACAGTCACTTGCAAGGTGAGGTTTTCTCTGGTATATGCTTTATTATACCATTTAACATATATGGAGAAAAGTAAAATTTGCAATAACATTGTTGATTTTTACCTTAAACATCAGTCATTAGCGGGTAGAGTCATGTGAAATTTTATGTAATCTTTTTTCATTTCCTGCCAATTATGTTGGTTATCTATTGCTATGTAATGAATTTCATTACCTCAAAATAAATATTTATTATTCTCGTAGTTCCCATCGGTCGGAACTTCAGGAGCAGCTTAGATGGGAACTTCTAGTGTAGAGTCTTCCATGAGGCTGTAGTCAAGATTTCAGATAGTCATCTGAAGGTTTGACTGAGTCTAGGAGAACTACTTGTAAGGTAACTAACTCGCACAGCTGGCAAGTTAGTGGTAATTGGAGGGAGACCTCAGTTCCTTTCCACATGGCCTTCTCAACAGGCTCCTTAAGTGTCCTTCTAACTTGGTGATGGGCTTCCCTCAAATCAAATGATCTGAGAAAGAGAGTGAAAGACAGGCAAAAGCTACTCTTCTTATTATGTAGACTAGAGGTCACATAGGATCACTTCCCCTATTTTCTGTCAATAGAAGCAAGTCATTAAGAGTTCTCCATAATTCAGGGACTATGGAATTAGCCTCTATCTTTTGAAAAGAGTAGTATCAAAGAAATTGTGAACATATTTTTAAATCACCATGCCTGTTTTCTATTTTCTTAAAAGGAGTGAAATTGACATATCTCTGACATATCTAAAATATATTAAAGGGCTCTTGTTTTATTTAAACAAGTCAGTAAGTTAACTTAGGTTTCTCTGGTTTAAGATTAGAAAATAGGAAAGACAATGGAAATAATAATACAGTTAGCAGTAATACCATGCTGAATAAATGATCAAAAATTAAAATCCTCCAAGTAAACTTTCTACGAGTATGCATTAGTAGTATTCTCAGATGTCTATATTATTCTATCTTCCTTTATTCTCTACACTTCGGTGAATGTGTGCTTTTTATATATAAACAATGTTGGATGGCTATGTATAAATCTAACAGATAAAAGCAGATTTCAGGTGAGAATTAGAGCAATCCTGACAGATGAATTGCATCTTTTGCATTTCTTTTTAACTTTAAGTTGAACTGAAAGTTTCTGTGCCTATTTTAAACTCACTTCTGTGGTCAAGAATACATCCCAGTCATTCATAACTACTGTAAATGGCTCCAAAATTGAGGCATTCATGGATTACATCATTCTTAAGTCTTCAAAATAATTGAATATTTTCTCTCATAAGTTTGGTGAAATAAAGAGATTAAAACCCTTTCTGTAGCAATAAACAGGAAGTATGTTATGTATAATGTCATGCTAAATGGTGTTTAAATGTCTGTGTTCATAGATAGGCTGATTCTAATTTATTGTCTATGGAAATTTCAGATTGATACCTATTCTTAACCTGGTACAGATTATCATAATAGACAACTTCCTTCTTTAAAAAACTTTAAGAAAAAAAAGGACAGAAATGTTTCTTACTACCTTTTTTTTTTGCAATTTTTGGCCCAGGCCAGGTTTGAACCCACCACCTCTGGTCTACAGGGCCTGGCACCCTACTCCTTTGAGCCACAGGTGCTGCCCCACACTAAATGTTTCTTTAAGGTTGTATGTAAATAGCATAACTGTTAGCCAAACTGTTTTTTAAGTACTTTAGGAGCTTACTATTTAAAGGTGTTTTATCGTAAGGCCATTGTTAAATGGAAATTGTCTTTATTTTATCCTACCCTAGTAGAAAACCTTGTGAACCAAAAGCCATTGGACTAAAGCTCTAGATCTCACTGTACCAATAATTTTCTGTGTCTTTGGAAAAGTCACACAACTTCATGACTTTTTATTTTTGAATAAGGTAAGCTCTTAGGTGTCTTCCTTTTTATAATTTCTAGGTTTTTTTTTTTTTTTTTTTTTAAGTAATGTCTAGTTCTAAAGTCTGAATTTACATATGCTGGAATGGTTTAAAGCAGTGAATTTCAACCGGTGGACCATGGTACACTCGTGTGCCATGAGAGGATCTTAGATGTGCTGCAAAATTTTTTGAAGATCATTAAGTTCAAAGCACAGTGAATATATTCTTTTTTTTTTTTTTTATCAACATGATTTAAGTGTGCCATGGAATTTTAACTATAGGTTCAAGTGTGCCATGAGATAAAAAGTTGAAAAACACTGGTTTAAAGGATAGTACACAGGTTTCTCTTAGAATGGATGTCCTCATTCTATAGTAAATGGCTGATGATCTGGGGGGTTTGGGGGGTTTTTTGTTTTTGTTTTTGTTTTTTCCAGTTTTTGGCCAGACCTAGATTTGAACCCCCACCACCTCCAGTATATGGGGCCAGTGCCCTACTCCTTGAGCCACAGATGCCACCCAATGATCTGGTATTTCAAGTGCCCAGATAATGGATAATTCATTGGCAGTTTCTATAATGATTTCTGTTTTTCTAACTCCTTTAACAATGGTAGACTATTAGAGGATAATTTAATATTTTTAAATTATAATAGTATTTGCTATTAGTGTTTGCTTATTTTATTATCCCCATAAATATTTATCAAAAACAAAACTGCTTTTTGTTTAGTCTTACAATTTCACATATAGAAAGTAGCAGACGATTTAAAAGTTTAAACACTAAAATATTTTTGTAAGTTTTTTAGTAAGGTATTTGGCAAATTTATTTTCAAATATGATTGTATGTGTCATCAAAAGACCTTATAAAGGCACTAATTGTACATGGTACTGTTCACAATGCCTGTCTGCTCTCCAAGTGCTTACATTGTATAGCAGGTACATTGATGATTTCATACATGTCAAGCCATAGATAAAACATTAAAAAAATAGAACATTTTATACTAGAAATTGAAAATAAAAGTAGGGTCCATAACTAGAAAAAGATACCCACTAAGCAAGCATTTTTTTGATTGTCTCCCATGCAGAGAAATGTGCTAGACACTGTAAGATAACGAAGAAAAATATAGCAATTCTTGCTTTCAGGTGCAGATAAATACTTGTAGGTGGTGGATAGTTAATGTATGGTACAGATTCTGTATATGGTAGTATATTTGGAGCTAAGCATTATACCTCCTGAGTTCCACTAACTCTTAAAATACCATGTAGGTCTAGTAAGACAGTAGATTTCAATAATCTTTATATGGCTCAATTTGCCAGTTTGATCCAGTTCTTTACGAGAGGTGAATGTCAAGTTAGAGTTGAGATACAAAGGTAGGCCCTGACTACCCACATGACTGCAGGCAAGTCTGGTTGGATAAGAAAAAGCCACTACAAAGCCAGGCACAGTTCCCTGCTACTTGGAAGACTGAGGGGGGAGGATTGCTTAAGGCCAGAAGTTCAAGGTTGTAGTACACTATGATGATTGTGCCTATGAATAGCCACTGTACTCCAGTGGTTGTTTCAAAAGTTTTGTCCGTTTTAATGTCATGTGTTTTTGTAGCTCCATATCTCAATAAATATTTATTCTACTGTGTCGTGGTATATACTGATCGATGGATAATTTTGTACTCTATACATTGATGCTGTTCATTTTT
>CAUYPK010131260.1:0-11814 GCA_963574355.1 Loris lydekkerianus | reverse complement strand
CAAATTTCTTCAACATGTGAATATCATTGAAGTATTTAATTTCTCCATCATAAATGAAGCTCAGTTTAGCTGGGTACAGGATCCTGGGTTGAAAGTTATTTTGTTTTAGGAGATTAAAAGTCAATGACCATCCTCTTCTAGCTTGACATGTTTCAGCAGAGATATCTGCAGTTATTCTAATATTCTTGCCCTTGTAGGTAATGTTTTTCTTTCGTCTGACAGCTTTCAGAATTTTTTCCTTCATAATAAGTTTAGTGAAATTGATTATGATGTGTCTGGGGGATGTCTTATTTGGGTTGAGTTGTGCTGGAGTTCTGAAACTGTCTGCTATCTGAATTTCAGTATCTCTTGGCATGTCTGGAAAGTTCTCCTTCATAATCTCATGGAGAAGAGACTCTGGGCCTTGTGAAGCCACTTCTTCACTTTCAGGGATCCCTATAAGATGAATATTGGTTTTCTTTGAATTATCCCAGAGCTCTCTAAGAGAGTGTTCTGTTTTTGTTCTCCATTTCTCTTTCTCTTTGAGAGTTTGGGAGCATTTGAAAACTTTGTCTTCAATGTCAGAAATTTTTTCTTCTGCTTGGTCCATTCTGTTACTGAGGGATTCTACTGTGTTTCTAAGATCTTTGGGGGATGCTACTTCTTGTCTCAATGTGTCAAAATCTTTGGTCATTTGATCTTTGGTCAATTGAATTTGATCTTTGGTCAATTGATCTTTGGTCAATTGAATTTGATTTCTGATATTTGAGCTATTTGTTTGTGTATAGGATCTTGTGCTGTGTCTGCCCCATTGATCCTTGGAGGAGTTGATCTTCTCTGATTATTCATATTGCCAGAGTTTTTCTGTTGATTTCGCCTCATGATTGTTTTTCACCATTGCCTCTGGCCATTCTCAGAGTTGGGGAGGTATCTCTTCAAGAATAGACCCCAGTGGGGTTACTCTATTGTTGCTTCATCTTTGTACAGGTGACCCTGTGTAGTTCCTCTGTGCTGCTACACCTAGGGAGTTGTGGTCGTGGAAGCAGCTCCGGTGTGTGACACACCCGGATCTAGCAACAGGTTGGGAGGTAGTGTGCACCGTTCTTGGAGTGTCTGGCACCCAGTGACTTTCACACAGATAGCCCAAGGCTCCAGCAGTCTCTGGCCAGGAGAAGGGCTCTGCGCAGAGGCAGGGAGGGCTCTATAGAGCACATGGCTACCAGAGTCCCCGGCAAGACAAGTGGGCTATTGTGGAGGCTGGGAGGACACAGGAGGGAGGACGCAGTGTGCAGCTTCCACAGTTCCTGGTCAGGGCATGTGGAGGCCTGGTGGGTGCAAGTCACAGGTCGGGGGTCGCAAAGCCCAGGAGTTTGAGGTTGCTATGAGCTGTGACATCATGGCACTCTACCCAGGGCAACAGCCCGAGGCTCCAGTGTGCCTAAACCGGCTCACTCTGCCCCTAAGGATTAAGGCTGTAAGGCAGCTCAGTTCCCTCCTTCAGGCTGCTCAGTCACTAGGTTACTAGATCCCACCCGATCCTTGCTCTAGGACCCTGAGGGCGGAGCTTGCTTGGGCAGTTCTCTCACAATGGCCTCCTGCACCCAGCTCAGTGGCTCAGTCTGGGGCCCCAGACAATGCCCAAAGTTCTCCACAATCCTGCTCAAGCTCTCCCCAAGGCAGTTCAACTGAGTGCCAAGATTAAAAACACCAAAACAGTTCACAGATAAGGTCTTTCTGGTTGGCAGTCTCACTGCTGCTTGTATTTATGGTTGCCAGCAGGATTAGGTTGATAAAACACATGCAACTGCTTGCCAGTTTTCCACTGTTTTTGTCCTCCTCTTGGGATCAAGAAGTCCCTTGCTGACTCCCTGTATCCTCAAAGGGATGATTATAGGCAGATTCCACCAGCCAGAGATGCCTGGACTCTTATCTCCCCAGACTCACCGTGCCCTGTTGCAGGGAAGCTGTTACTTGGCTGCCATCTTTAATCCAATCCAGAGCTGCTGCTTTTTGTCTTCACCAAATACTTTTCCTTTTTTTCATTCAGGTAATGTAATTGCCTCTTTTGTGTGATAATCATATGTAATTAATTTTGGAACTGTTTCTGTCTGTTAATTGAATGTCTGTAAATCACACATCTATGTCTTGACCCTTCAAAAAAGGGACTGTATTCTAGTTTTTAAAAAATGGTTGCTTTACTGATTCTGATTGCCAGTTATTATTTTAAAATACTTTAAATACTTTAGTGCTTGAGTTTAAGGCAATATATTTTATTCTATTAAGAGGAATAGGAAAGCCATAATGAAAAAATAATTGCCATTATTTACTGCCACAGTGACAGTTAGGCATAAATTCATTTTATTTAATCCCATTTCTTTAGGTTACAAAGCTAGCAAGTGAATATATACATCTGATATCTGAACCGAAGTTTAAATATGTGAAAATTAAATCAGTTTCACATATGAAAACAATAAAGATTGCTTCTGATGTGGATAGTATAGCCTAGCAGTTAGGAGTCCAAAGTCTAATGTCTGATTTCTGTGGTTTAACTCCTGGCCAGATCACTCAATACTCTGTAACTTTTAACTCTTTGCCTAACCTTTCTATGACTCATATATGAAAAAATGGCAAAGGAGCAATTATTTAATTCATTACTTTTATGAGCACTAAATTAAGAAATAAGTTAATATATGTAAAACACTTAGAATAATGTTGGCAAATACCTATTGCCCAATAAATTTTGATTATTATTACAATTATAATTTGTCTTTATATAGCATATAATATGTGCACATATAATTTCTTTAATTCTGATCTAATGTTTGACTACATGTAATCATCTTCCTGCAGCACACATTTACTCTTTGTATAAAAAGAACTATCTAAAATTGGGATGATTCTTTCCATCATTATGACCTTATGAATCTCAATCTTAGTCCCTTCATCAGTTCTGTAAGACATAGATTGCCAAACTTACAAATTTCTATCTTCAAAATATTACATGCAAATTTTGTTTCTATATTTGTAGATGTATACACATACACACATATTTCCATAATAAAATATAGTAAAATTTTTGAAAAAAAATGGGATTGATCTGTATGTAAATGTACTTACGTAGAACTTATAAACCTTTAAATGAAATCTAACAATGTGCCTACTTATATATGTAACATATGACATTTCTTTTTTTTTTTTTTTTTTTTTTGAGACAGAGTCTCAAGCTGTTGCCCTGGGTAGAGTGCCGTGGCACCACAGCTCACAACAACCTCCAACTTCTGGGCTCAAGCAGTTCTCCTGCTTCCGCCTCCCAAGTAGCTGGGACTAGAGATGCCACCACAATGCCTGGCTATTTTTTGGTTGCAGCCGTCATTGTTGTTTGTCGGGCCCAGGCTGGATTTGAACCTGCTTAGGTGTATGTAGCTAGCGCCTTAGCCACTTCAGCCACAGATGACATTTGTATGTCTTGTCCAGAGATACATATGATTTCTAAAACTCTCAATCAAGTATCTACATAATCGGTCACCATGATGCCATGTACATAGGTATTTGTAAATAGCTCTATGATAGTTAGTCTCACAATCTGTGTCTAAGCCAGAATACTGATAGGTACAAAGTATGCTTTGTAAAATTTACCTATTTGTTCTTATTTTTAATTGTCCAGTTGTTCAGTTGTGTTTGGCCCTGTGGAACCACAAAGATGACTAAGATAGTCTCTGTCCTCAAAGAGTTTTCAGTACAACAGAAAAGCAAAGAGGCACGCAAACACCAGTAACAAGTGTGTAGCTACAATAAAGCAGGTAAACTATTAAAATGTATTTCCTAGCAATGTAAAGAACAGCATCACTCAGATGAGAAAGTAATGCAAAAGAAGAGCATACGGGGTGCGTGGAGGCAGGGGCACTACGGGAGGAAGGAGATGGAGAAGAGAATCCCGAGGATGATGATCGAAAGGAGGCCCAGCGTATCAGTTCTACCTGACGCCAAGACGACTGGCTAAGACTGAAGTAGTCAAAGTTCTCCAAAGTGATTCCATCCAAAATGAAAAGCAGAGAACATTTGGAGTGCCTGAACCATGAAATTAGTCAACAGATTGAGAGTTTGGGATTTGATTATTGTTAAACACACACCCACACACACACTTAAGCAAACAAACAAAAGGCAATTGTTGGCTGTGTGTGGTGGCACATGCAATCCCAGAATTTTGGAAAGCTGAGGCAGAAGGATCACCAGCCAGAAGTTCTAGGCTGCAAAGTGCTATGATCACACCACTGTAGTCCAACGTGGGGAATGGAGGGAGATTTTGTCTGTTAAAAAATAAGGTAATTATTAACTACAGGAAAATAAATATGGTTTGCCCTATGGCCAATTGTGAATAGCATTTATAAAATCATAACAATAAAATTATTAAATAAAAATTTCTATGAGGGAAATGGAAAGGATGTTATATGTGGCAAAGATAAAGAGAAAAAAAGATATATTCTCAATTTTTATAGTAGGGAGTCAATAAATAAAAAGTAAACCAAGAAATCAAGTAGTAGATACATTAACTAAAAGAATAAAATTTATAAGATGCTGAATAGCATATGTAGTATAATATTTATACAAAATTTTTTAAAACCTATAAAAAAAAAATGTCTATATAGACATGATTACATATGAGGATGTAAAAACATATAAAGTCATCTGGAAGAAAAAGTGTCAAATTCATGGTTGTGTCTGTCGAGGCCAAAGAGGGGAGGATGTGGTGGATGGTGATGAAAGAGAAGTTATTTTTGTATGTAATTTCTTATTTCTATTTTTTAAAAGACTAGAAACTTGAGGTAAACATAAGTGTATTGCTTTTTAAACTTTTTTTTATTTCTCAAAGTAAAAAAAACATATATTTTTTAATGAGAGAGTTTTATAAACAAAGTTTATAACTAGAATTTTGCCAAATGAGAAACAAAGGTTTTTGAAACATGTAGACCACTTGTTTATCATAGTAGAAGAAGGCATGGGTGGCCGTGCCTGGAGCTGGGACTACAGACATGCACGGCCACCCCATGCCTTCTTCTGGGGTGGGGGGATCGCTTGCTTCCAGGAGTTTGAATCCACCCTCAGAAACATAGTGAAACCCTGTCTCTGGGGCAAAAATTCAAATACCGTAGCACCTCTGTAAGTTGGTCATCTAAAGACTGTAATAAATCGGTCAACATACTGAGGTGGTCAAATAAGGGACAAGGCCAACTGCACTGATATGTACGTGTGGTGCATGTCGGGTCTCTGAACACGAGGTGGTCAATGTCGGGAGGCGGCCAACTGTTCCACTATAGTAGAGAAGACACAACAAATGAACAGTGTGTGCTGGATACTTCTGCTGAGCCTACTGTGTGCTGCAAATTTGTGTGCTATGACGTGCTTTCTTGCCTCAGGGTCTTTGTACATGTTAAAATTCATGCCCTCCACGGCCCTTATGCCCAGCTCACCCTGAAGACACATCCACACCCACTCAGTTAACGCTCACTCATCTTTGAGACTCCAGCTTAAATACCACCTCCTGGGAACACGCCCTAACCCCCTCAGTCCCAAATTAGTAACTGCAATTCATTTGGGCTAATTTGTGTGCTGCTCTCCTCCCTCACCAGCATTTACATTTCACAACAGAATTTTCCCATTTGCCAAATAAAATTCTTGAAGTCATATTTCCCTGCTCTCTTTTTCCCACTTTCCATATCCAATTGTCAGCAAATCCTATTGACCCCACCTCAAAAATATATCCAGAATCTGTCCTGCTTTTCCCCTCTTTTAGCACTCGGAAAGTAGCCCAAGCCGACTCCATCCTGTGATAACCATCTCCCTGCCTCCTGGAGACTCTTTTCCACTGAGCAGCCAGAATAATTCTTTTTGGAAAACAAAGTCAAACATGCTACTTCTTCACTTTACATCTCTCACAGAATGAAAAGCAGATTGTTCAGCTTGGCCTTCAAGACCCAAAGCAAACTGGCCCTGCTACCTCTTGGTTCTGTCCTAACCTTGCGCCCTTCCTCATCTTTTTCTCATAAGCGTCCGTTGTCCAGCAGGCCACCCCTGTTGTGGCATTTGGTCATGGCACTTGGTGTCCCCTCTGCCTGCAACCTCTCTTCTTGCAGATGCTCACAGTGCTCTTACCTAATTCGACCTTCTGCCCAAGGGTCACGTTTTAGACACCACAGTCCCTTCATCCTCTTGTGTCTTCAGAGTTCTTATTGCTAGGTGGCATATTTTTTTAATTGGTGATTAATCCGTCAGCTGCCGATTTTTGCTAATGGGAACTATTAACTTCGTAGAGGTAAAGTCTTTTTTGTTCTCTGCTATACTTTCACTGTTTAGAGCAAAACCTATTACTTGGTTTACACTTTGTAAATTGTAGTTGAAATGCCTTTTTAATTAAGTGAGGAAAGCATCTTGTATATTTTAAGGAAATCTTACCCCTGTTACTCACAGGAAGGCTTGGAATGTAGCAGATCCTGAATGTATATTTTGGGATAAACAAATGAATAGTCTATAGTGAAAGTAGACTATAAATGACAAAGAGCTTACTCTCTCCTTTAGGATTAGCTGCCGATGACAGTCTGTCATTCTGATAGCAAAAACTACAGGAAGACTACAAGAAATGGACAGATGCAGTTAGGTGGGATTAAAGAACAACTACAACAAAACAGAATTATCTAGGGAGTGAAAAAGTATGCAGAATATCTAGGAAAGGGATTGACATTTATTGTTACAACTGTATTCCCTTTATTGTAAACACAGGAGTAGATCCATAAAAACGTATGTTGTTGTTCTCAATTTTCAAAGCTCTTTGTGAGATAGACTCAATGGGCTCTATTTTACAGAGGAAGAAACGGACTCAAATAAGTTAACTTATTTAAGTAAGGTCACAAATCTAACAACCAGAACCTATCTCACCAGCAGGCTGTTCAAAATTAGCCTTCGTTTTGCTGTCTATGTAAGCTTCATTTGTATTAAAATTCTCTTTATCCCCACAATATTTTGTGCTAGGTAAGCAAATACCAAATATTTGTTGAATGAATGAAAGATTTCTTAACTAGAAATGTTTTCAAGGGAGATAAAAAGGCAATAGGAAAAAAATACTTAGGTGGATTGTGATTTTTAATTTTTATGCTTTCAAAATAAAAACACACTTGGTAGAAAAATAAGAAAAATAATATATGCCAAAAGATTAATTGAGAATGTAGTATAATAATCTTCCAGAGCATTAAGCCAGTCTAAACAGAAAGGTAATTTCAGCTTTGAAGAGTTCTTCTTGTGCATGCAGAATTATAAATGGCCTAATTTTCTCTATATCTCCATAATTAACAGAATAATTATTGATCAGCACAAAGCACAAAGTCTCTGGAGACATGATTTGTGTGAGCGCTTAGCTTTTTGAAAGTTTAAATCACTGTAGTCAGTATTAAAAAATTAACTGATAGTAAATGTGGTATAATTAATCCACCTATTCTATTTGCACATGAACATCTATTCATGCTAAATATCTCATTCATTTAGAAGAGAATACAAATGTGTTACAATGACAGAATAAAAAATAAATTAGAACTTTTGTTTTCTCTGAGATACTCCTTGTTTTTAATTTACTCAGACTTTTCATACATTATGCAAGTTTAAAATATTTCTCAACTTCAATCTATAAATTATAGGTGCAAAGGAGAGTGTGGGTAGAGCAGTCAAGCCATCTTCTGAATCTTCTAGAAAGTACATGAGCTAATGCTGAGCTGTTTGCCTGCTCATTTATCCAGCCTTCCCTGCTCTGCTGTGTATCACAGTGGATCAACACCTGTACTCTGTGTACCTGCCCATGGTAGCAGATTCCTGCTGGGCTTAGCCAATGGGAGGATGGAAGGAAGAAGAAAGAAGCCAGGATAAGCCTCTCCATCTCCTCTAGCCAAGGCCTCCTCTAGCCTCAGGTCTCCAGTAGCTTTTGTCATTCCTCTGTGCCTCTTACTGCCTACAGACAGGTCTGCCAGGTGACACTGGCCCCTGAACCCTGACAGCACCATCTTCCCTTCTTTCCAGGCCCAGAGCAGTTATGACTCCTTGCTGTTGCCAGTCTCTGAGTTATCTCACCATCTCACGTTGTCTTCATAGCTCTTCCATTTCCGGGTAATCAATTCCTGTATCAAATTTTCTGTGTTCTGGATATTTAAAGACATCTGTGTTTCTCTGATCAGACTCAACTGATAGAAGGTACTTGAGGGGAGGGACTTAGTTCGCTTTGTTAAGGGCTGTATCCCAGTATCTATGAGTGTGCCAGGTGCGTAGTAAGTAATCACTGAAAATGTGCTGAATGAATGAATGAAAAATTCATCCTTTAGTCTAGCAGTTCTCAAACTGCATCAAGCACCAGAATTGCCTGGAGAGGTTGTTATGACACAGATTGCGACCCTTCTACATCACCCTTCCCCAAGTTTGTGATTAGTAGGTCTGTGAGGAAGCCCAACAATTTGCATTTCTAACAACTTTTCAGGTAATGTCGCTGCTGATAGGATAAGAAGCACACTTTGAGAGTAACTGCATTACATGATCTGTTCTATAAATAATCCAATCCAAACATCCATACTGGAGTAAATATCTACATCAATGATTTATAGTTTAAAAGAATATATATATGCCATCAAGGCAGGGAAATCCTAATATCTTCCTACTAAGAGTCATTACTAAGTTAAGTCTTTTTAAAAATTTAATTTTAAAAAAACTTTTCTCCTTTGTTTTAGGTCATATTCTGCAGAAGGAATGGGCCCCCCTCAATAATATACATTAGCTAGTTGAGGACTTAATGTTCTTTTATTCTCTTTAAGAGCACCAAGAAAAGAAGTTCTACAAAATAATACTTAGAAATGCTTCCATGATCATTAAAAGCAAATATCACCAAAAAGAAAATTGTCCCTCATACATTAATTTTATTACCCAAATTTATTTCCCATATATTAAGTAATCCTAAACCAATAAAGATGGAGCATAGTGTATGTCAAGCACTAGACTCCATCAGGATGGTGAGATAAGGTTAATAGTGGGCCCACACTCTGCAGTTCTATCAAACCATAGTCCATGTCTGTGTTGTTCTACAATATGTCCCCCAACACCCTGCCCACAGCCTGGGAAGTCGAAGGCTGCCCACAGCTTTAAACATAGCAACAGCGAGACTGCAAGCAGGAAAAACCTTACCTGTGAGCTGTTTTGGTTTTTTTGGACTTGGGCACTCTATTGAACTGCCTTGGAAGATCTTGGGCAAGTGGAAGGCACTCAGTATTCATTGGCTGAATGAAGAAATGAATGGATGAATGAATGAATTACTACAAACTGACTTGGTTTTTGTCTTATCTCATTCTTGAGAGAATTTTCTTCTTGTCAGTTTCTCATAGCTCACCTATTTCTCTCTGTCCACAAGACTATACTTGTTTTCAGGAAAATATTTATCTCCAGCAAGGACAAATTAAGTTGGCAAGGCTTTTGTTAACAACTGTTGGGATGGCATAAAACTATCAGACTGGGCTATATCCCCAATAGTTTATAAGAAAGTACAAAGGTATCATTTCCTAAATTAAATTAAGATAAAATCTAGTAATTATCTTTGATTTTTCTCTCACCCTCCACAATCCATTACCAAGTCATATAGAATTTTTTAAAAATGTATCATGATTAGCTCAAGCCATCTTCTCTGACCTAGGCCTCAGCATGTAATCTCTACCCCCTTGTAGTCTTTTATTTTTCCACATGGCAAGCAAAGTGATCTGAAAAACAAATACAAATTAAAAAAAAATAAATAAATAAAGCAAATCTAGCTTCCGGAGCAAGATGATGGCCGAGTAACAGCTCCTGTGCAACTGGGCTCAGTGAGATTGGGAAGAGAAGACTCCAGGCATCTCTGGCTGGTCAGATCTGCCCAGAAACATCCCTTTGGTGACCCAGGGAGTCATCAAGACACTTCTGAACCCCACAAACAGGACAAAAGCTGTGGGAAACTGACAAGTGGTAGGTGCATTAGTTTGGTCGAAGGCTGCCCACAGCTTTAACCATAGCAACAGCGAGACTGCAAGCAGGAAAAACCTTACCTGTGAGCTGTTTTGGTTTTTTTGGACTTGGGCACTCTATTGAACTGCCTTGGAAGATCTTGGGCAAGTGTCCGGATAACTTTGGGCATTGTCTGGGGCCCAAGACTGAGCTGCTGAGCCAGAAAGGAGCTAATATCATTCAGCTGTGGGCTGCCCCTGTGGGTTGCAGCAGGGGGATTGACCAGGAGACCTTGGGAGAGCAACCTAGTGTCTCAGCTGCCCAAAGGCAGGGACTGAGACACTTGGAAAGAACAGAGATCTAAATTTTGGCAGATTACAGCCTTGGCCCTCAGGAGCATAAAGTGAGACCCTTTTTGGCACACTGGATAAGTGGGTAGTCATGCCAGGAGAGATCCCAGTGATATGTGCTTTCCTTTGAAAGCTTCTGCTTAGCCAAGGTTCACAGTCTGGAGTGTCTATGGGCTGAGGAGACATTTGAGCTACCAAGCCTATGGGGGCTGAGAAATCAGCAGAGGCCTCTAGTCTCCATCTTGTACAACTGTATCAACATTGTCATTAACAACTCATACCTCAGAAGATCACCTGTTGCCCAGACAATATTCCGCGAGATATATATACTGTTTGGGGTTAAAGTTTTTGTTTTTGCAGTTTTTAATTATGTATGTGTGTGTTTTGTTGTTGTTGTTGTTGTTGTTTTTCTTAATGTCAACATTTTTCCTCTACATTTTTCTTCTTTTTTTCTTTTTTTCTCTTTCTTATCACTATTCTAGTTTAAATACAACCTTCCATTTTTGCCTTCTTTAGCAATCAGAACTTCATGTTTGCTAGTGTTTCTGCCCGTATTATGTGGGGGTTTTTCCCCCAATTTAATCCCATAAAGGTTTTTGTTTATTTCTTTTGGTTTGATTTATAGTATTTTTATCTTTCCTCTCTACCTGGCAGAGGCAAAGTACTCTGTCTGATCAGGCTGGCAAAGAGCTTCTGACCTCAAGGGAACCACCAACCCAGCATCCCCAGAGGTTGGGGGTTTTTAAGGTCGTGTCAAAGTACCCTACTATACACCTATATTACTCCTCTCTCCGTCTTTTGGTGCCTCTCTTCTTTTTGTCAATATTTCCTTTTACTCACCTCTTCTTCTTTTTCTTTCTTCTTTCTTTTCTCCATTCTTGCTCTTCAATCTTCTCATTTTTCTGCTCCTGTACCAAAAGGACTCATTAAACCTTTAGGCCAGAGGCACAGTAACTTAAAAAGCAAGAGGAAGTGAAAGGAAAATTAGGGCAAGGAAACAGATACAAGAAAACACTCATGAAGAAGAATCATCAGAAAAATCCTGGCAACATGAAATACCAGTCCAGAGCAACCACTTCAAGGGACTTTCAGGTAGCCACAGCAGAGGATTCTACCTATAAAGAAATGTTAGAAAAGACAGAAGGGGAATTTAAAATACAGATGATGAAAACAATGAAGGAAATTGCTGAGGAAAGTGGGAAAGTGGGAAACAACCAAAAAACAATGAAGGAAATTGCTGAGAAAGTGGAAAATAAGCAAAAGGAAATCCAAAAACAGGATCAAATAAGAGATGAACCATATGAAGATTATAGAAAGAATATAGCAGTGCTGAAGGAACTGAAGCAGTCAATTAGAGAACTTAAAGATGCAATAGAAAGTATTAACATTTACATTCTACATTTACTAAGTTTCACATATACCATTGTAAGATGCACCACATATGTATTCTCACTAGTCCCCCTCCTTCCACCCCCTCACCCCTCCCCTCCCT